>SJYW01041683.1:275416-294699 GCA_006410735.1 Raphicerus campestris | reverse complement strand
GGGCTGGTGCACTGGGATGACCCTGAGGGATGGGATGGAGAGGGAAGTGGGAGGGGGGTTCAGGATGGGGGACACATGTACACCCATGGCTGATTCATGTCAATGTATGGCACCAATACAATATTGTAAAGTAATTAGCCTCCAATCAAAATAAATTAAAAAAAAAAAAGAAAAGAAAAAGGTTTGTGTTTCTTCATATAATCCTGAAATTACTTACATTTGAACCATTTGAAGTCTTTCTGAATGTGGATTTTCAGACTTTCTGAACGAGTGTCTGAGTGTATTTCAAGGAAATGTGCATGGCTGTGAAGTACTTTATGTATGATTCTTATATGCTCTGGAGTCTGAGAAGCATTCTAACAGGGACTGCCAGTCTCCTCAAGATGAGCTTTTGGTTTGACTATCTTTTGCTTTCAGCTCTGTTGATATTCCCTTTCTTTAACATGCAGCCAAATATTGTCTTATTTTAAGCTATTCTTAATTTTTCTAAATGAAATGAATTATATAGAAACCCTTGATGCCTTCACGGCGTTGTTTCTTACTCTGTTTTGGGGTAATAGGGCACAGTTGTGGTATGTGTGGCTCTACGTCATTTGAGGATGGGCAGAATGCATTGTGGTCCATAGTCAGTCAGCCTGGATTTNATATAGAAAGCCTTGATGCCTTCATGGCATTGTTTCTTACTCTGTTTTGGGGTAATATGGCACAGTTGTTATATGTGCAGCTCTGTGATTTGAGGATGGGCAGAATGCATTGTGGTCCATAGTCAGTCAGGCTGGATTTAAGACTCATCTTCACCTCTCACCCTCTGTGTAATTTTAATCAATTGCTTACTTTTTTTTTTTTTTTGAAAGCTTCACTTTTCTTCTCTGTAAAATGGTTGTGAGAATTAAATGAGTAAGTAAAGCACTTAATAGAATGTGGCATAGTCTAGATGGATCAAGGAATTTTTGCTATTGTTATTTGCTGGTGGAAGATAGCATGTCATATTAATTTCTGTCAAGCATTAATTTATTTAATGTCAGGCTTTCAATACAGAATTAGGCACTCAAGAAAACTACTGAAATTGAATTGAATTCATCTCACAAGCAATTTTAAGGTTAAATAGGACAGTGCCTAAGTGGAAAAAACTCAGTTCTTTGGAAAAAAGTACGTGAAACTGTTCCATGCGGTATTTATGCTTTTGGATTTGAGAGCGTGAAGGGTTTTAATTAAAGATACCAGGAAGAGAAAGCAGGACAAAAGAGTTGTCAAAGTTTTCCAAACTAGCTCTGCAGTGTGTTCAGTGTGCTTGTGGTGTATGTCTTATAGAATGCAACTGCTGCTTCTGCTAAGTCGCTTCCATCGTGTCTGACTCTGTGCGACCCCAGAGAAGGCAGCCCACCAGGCTCCTCCGCCCCTGGGATTCTCCAGGCAAGAACACTGGAGTGGGGTGCCATTTCCTTCTCCAATGCATGAAAGTGAAAAGTGAAAGTGAAGTCGCTCAGTCGTGCCCGACTCCCAGCGACCCCATGGACTGCAGCCCACCAGACTCCTCCACCCATGGGACTGTCTAGGCAAGAGTACTGGAGTGGGATGCCATTGCCTTCTCCATAGAATGCAACTGCTACTTGTTAAATGATCTATGCCTTTCCTGATTTTTCAGTAGTATGCTTATTTAGAAGTATACCAGTTAATTGAATTCAGAACTATCAAGCAATACCCTATTTCCCATTTGACTTCTAGAATACTTGTGTACAAGACCTCAGTTTTCAAATAAGAGATATTCAGTGAATAGTAATAAAAATACATAGAAAATCTATAAGATGTGTGAGCTATGCTAGGTAATCATATCTAGAAGTAGAAAAATAGCAGAAGTTTTTATTTTCTATTCGTTTGCTTACTATATTCCTGCCCTTTTCCACAAAGGATTTACAGTCACTAAATAGATACTTTGAAAAAAAGGTCATCTTTTCCAAACCCCTAAAACTCAGTTTTCATTTATATTTTCCAAATTGGGTTACTCAAAGCTCAGTATGCAAATTTCTTTGCTTCTTAGGCTCATGTTTATTGTGACTTGTCAAAAAGCTGAATACAGAAAAAATTTCATGTAATTATAATTATGTAATTATATGGATAAGTATATAAAATATATAAATATATTCTTTAGTAAAAGACAAAGGCTATTATTTTCAACAATAAAAATATGTATGACTTTTTCAATCAATCAAGAATTATTGAATAGTACTTTCCTGGTGGTCCAGTGGATAAGAATCTGCCTTGAGATGCAGGGGACAATGTTTTGATCCCTGATCAGGGAACTAAGATATGACATGCCATGGAACTACTGAGCCTGTGCACTGCAACTATAAACCCATGCACCATAACTAGAGTCTGTGCTCCACATGATGCAACTGAAGATCCTTTGTGTTGCAACTAAGATCTGATGCAGCCCTCCCCCCCCCAAAAAAATTGAGTGATCAGTTTCAGAGGATCAGTGGATTATTTTGATTGTAAGTAAGTGATTCAGTTGGCAATAACCATTCACTTCAAAATTTGGAAAAGATTTTTATATTATTTGAAATATTCTCTTTGCATCATGGATAATATACTTTGTTTGACAAGGATTATGAGTGCAAGCACTTGAATTCTTATAATAAAAAGTTCTTTTCAGATTAAGCTTTAAGACTTTAGGACACAATGCAGTTGTTGGGGTTCTGGCTTGTAGCAGAGAACTTGCCTTATCAGGATTTTTCTTTTATCCTACAACAATCTCCAAAGATAATTCTTTTCAGAGAAATGTCAAAACAATATTTCAGTGTAAAATGCCAGTATTCCCACATCTAGCTTCTAGTCATAGTGTAGTAACAAACACCATATTTATGCTCCTGCCTCTAACAATTAAAAAAATGGACAAAACATATAAAACAAAAATTTTCACACTAGCATGTAGTCAGCAAAGGCTAATCTTTGAGGGAAGGAAAACAATTAGATGAGCCTTTGCTTCCTCATGTTATTGTCTGGAGAGAGCTTACTGTCTGTGGAGTAGAATAGGTAAATCAACATAGAACCTGGAGATGTCTCTGAGTTGAGGAAACAGGGTTGAAAAATTGCTGAGTAACAACACAGCTAGAATTCACATGATGGAATACCAGGAAAGAGGGAGTTACTCCATTGTATATTCTAGAGATTTGTTTTCTAGATGATTTATTTTTCTTGAGTGTTCAGCTGAGTTTTGAGTATTATATATGTGTGAGGAAATTCCTAGCTACTGGAAAGAAGTTAGTGGAGAAATCTGTAGAGGTCCCAGAGAGATGGGATAGTTTGTATTCTCACCACCAAGAGTAGAAAGATAAATCAGTGAAAGTGCTCAGCAGAGTAATGTATCAGTAGGAGCTAAAAACTGTACTGTTCTTACCCAGTAAAGCCTGAAAGCAAGCCTCACAGGGATAAAATTTCCAAATAGCTTTTATTAGAATAAAAACTTAAGAATATTCAGTAGTTGACAAAGTAATATTCATAATATCTGGCTTGCAAAAGAAGCAGAAATATCTGACACAATGAAGAGAAAAATCAACAACAGAAATGGACCTGAGTTATCATATGAACCTGCAGTCCCACTCTTGGGCATATATTTGGAGAATACTCTAATTCAAAAAGATACATGTACCCCAATGTACAATAGTCAAGATCTAAATGTCTATTGACAGATGACTGGATAAAGATATATATATATATATAACTAGAATATGACTCAGCCAGAAAACGGAATGAAACAATGCCATTTGCAACAACCTGGATGAACCTAGAGACTGTCATATTAAGTGAAGTCAGTCAAATAAAGAAAGACAAATATCATATAATGTCCCTTATGCAGAATCTAAGTTCAGTTCAGTCCCTCAGCCATGTCCGACTTTTTGCAACCCCATGAACTGCAGCAGGCCAGGCCTCCCTATTCATCACCAACTCCCAGAGTTTACTCAAACTCATGTCCATTGAATCGGTGATGCCATTCAACCATCTCATCTTCTGTTGTCCCCTTCTCCTCCCGCCTTCAGTCTTTGCCAGCATTAGGTCTTCTCAAGTGAGGCAGTTCTTTGCATCAGGTGGCAAAAGTATTAGAATTTCAGTTTCAGCATGAGTCCTTCCAATGAGTATTCAGGACTGATCTCCTTTAGGATGGACTGGTTGGATCTCCTTGCAGTCCAAGGGACTCTCAGGAGTCTTCTCCAACATCACAGTTCAAAAGCATCGATTCTTCAGCGTTCAGCTTTCTTTATAGTCCAACTCTCACAACCATACATGACTACTGGAAAAATCAAGACTAGGTGGACCTTTGTTGGCAAAGCAATGTCTTTGCTTTTTAATATGCTATCAAGATTGGTCATAACTTTTCTTCCAAGGAGTAAGTGTCTTTTAATTTCATGGCTGTAGTCACTATCTGCAGTGATTTTGGAGCCCCCCAAAATAAAGTCTGCCACTGTTTCCACTGTTTCCCTATCTATTTTCCATGAAGTGATGGGACTGGAAATGAACAGAGATCATTCTGTTGTTTTGACATTGCATCCAAGTACTGCATTTTGTACTGTTTTGTTGATCATGATGGCTACTCCCTTTCTTCTAAGGGATTCCTGCCCACAGTAGTAGATATAATAGTCACCTGAGTTAAATTCACCCATTCCAGTCCATTTTAGTTCTCTGATTCCTAGAATGTCGATGTTCACTCTTGCCATCTGCTTGACCACTTCCAATTTGCTGTGATTCATGGACCTAACATTCCAGGTTCTTATGCAATATTGCTCTTTATAGCATCGGTCCTTGCTTCTATCACTAGTCACATCCACAACTGGGTATTGTTTTGCTTTGGCTCCATCCCTTCATTCTTTCTGGAGTTATTTCTCCACTGATCTCCAGTAGCATATTGGGCACCTACCGACCTGGGGAATTTTGAAAGAGATGGGAATACCAGATCACCTGACCTGTCTCTTGAGAAACCTGTATGCAGGTCAGGAGGCAACAGTTAGAACTGGACATAGAATAACAAACTGGTTCCAAATAGGAAAAGAAGTACATCTAGGCAATATATTTTCACCCTGCTTATTTAACTTATATGCAGAGTACATCATGAGAAATTCTGGGCTGGAGGAAGCACAAGCTGCTATCAAGATTGCTGGGAGAAATATCAATCACCTCAGATATGCAGATGACACCACCTTTATGGCAGAAAGTGAAGAAGAACTAAAGAGCCTCTTGATGAAAGTGAAAGTTGAGAGTGAAAAACTTGGCTTAAAGCTCAACATTCAGAAAACGAAGATCATGGCATCTGGTCCTATCACTTCATGGCAAATAGATGGGGAAACAGTGGAAACAGTGGCAAACTTTATTTTGGAGGGGGAAGATCCAAAATAAATGTAGACGATGATTGCAGCGATGAAATTAAAAGACGCTTACTCCTTGGAAGGAAAGTTATGACCAACCTAGATAGTCTATTGAAAAGTAGAGACATTACTTTACTAACAAAGGTCTGTCTAGTCAAGGCTATGGTTTTTCCAGTGGTAATGTCTGGATGTGAGAGCTAGACTGTGAAGAAAGCTGAGCACTGAAGAATTGATGCTTTTGAACTGTGGTTTTGGAGAAGACTCTTGAGAGTCCCTTGGACTGCAAGGAGATCCAACCAGTCCATCCTAAAGGAGATCAGCCCTGGGATTTCATTGGAAGGAATGATGCTGAAGCTGAAACTCCAATACTTTGGCCACCTCATGCGAAGAATTGACTCACTGGAAAAGACTCTGATGCTGGGAGGGATTGGGGGCAGAAGGAGAAGGGGACGACAGAGGATGAGATGGCTGGATGGCACCACTGACTCGATGGACATGAGTTTGAGTGAACTCCTGGAGTTGGTGATGGACAGAAGGCCTGGCGTGCTGTGGGTCATGGGGTCGCAAAGAGTCGGACATGACTGAGCAACTGAATTGAACTGAACTGATGGGACTGGATGTCATGATCTTAGTTTTCTGAATGTTGAGCTTTAAGCCAACTTTTTCATTCTCCTCTTTCACTTTCATCAAGAGGTTCTTTAGTTCTTCTTCACTTTATGCCTTAAGGGTGGTGTCGCCTGCATATCTGAGGTTATTGATATTGATATTATTGAAATGTGGAATCTAAACTATGATACAAATTAACTCATCTTTGAAAGAGAAATAGACTCACATATATAGAAAATGAAAACAAATGTATGATTACCAAAGCAGATATTGGGAAGGTGGGGTGATAAATAAACTAGGAGCTTGAAATTAACAGATACACATTACTGTATATAAGAGAGGTAAACAACAAGTATAGCTTAAGGAGCTACATTCAGTATCTTGTAATAAACCATAGTCGAAAAGAATCTGAAAAAGAATGTGTGTGTGTGTGTGTGTGTGTGTAACTGACTCACTTTGCTGTACCCTTGTAAATAACAACATTGTAAACTAACTATGAAGTGAAGTGTTAGTCAGTCACTCAGTTGTGTCTGACTTTTTATGACCCCATGTACTGTAGCCCACCAGGCTTCTCTGTCCCTGGAATTCTCCAGGCAAGAATACTGGGGTGGGTTGCCATCTTGTTCTCCAGGGGATCTTCCTGATCCAGAAATCAAACCCAGGTCTCCCACATTGCAGACAAATTCTTTACTGACTGAGCCAGCAGGGAAGCCAAAACTAACTATACTTCAATTAAAACATTAAATTTAAAAAAAGTACCCAGAAGTGACTCAGATGATAAAATTAATAGATAAGAACATTAAAACCATATTAAAGCTCTATTCTGTATAATCAAGAGAGTGGAAAGTAGGAGAGAAAGAGCATGTTAAGAAATAAACATATGTAAAAGAGGACCCATTATACTTGCAGAGATTTAAAAAAAAAAACACATGGTCTGAGATGTATGCATTAGATGGTTAGCAGTATATTGGACACTACAGAAGAAAAGATGAATGAATTGAAGATATTGCAGTAGAAATGATCCAACATTATACAGAGAGAAATAAGTCTGGAAAAAAGTGAACAAAGTGAACTGCAGAACAACTTTAGATGGCCGAATGCATGGGGAATTAGAATCCTGAAAAGAAAAGAGGATGAGAGGCCAGGACAGAAAATGCATTTCTAGAAATAATTGCTGAAAGTTGGATCAAATGATAAAAACTACAGATCCAGAAAATTTAACAAACCCCAAGCACAAGAATCATGAAGAAAATTCCTCTCCAGGGCACATTAAAATCGATATGTTTAAAAGCTATGATGAAGTAAAAATCTGAAAGAAACAGTGTGTGAGAGAAAACACACTAGATACAGAGAAATGAAGTAAAGGCTGATAGTGATTTTTCATCAGAAATAATTCAAAGTGGAAGACAGTGTAATGGCACCTTTTACTGAAAGAAAAAGTCTATCGACCCAGATTTTATGTACTCAGCAAAAATAGAATTTAAAAACAAACACAAATTAAAGATATCTTCAGACATGAAAACTGAGTGAATTTAACGTTATCAAAATTGCATTATAAAGAAAAGTTAGTGTTGTGCTTCACAGGCAGAAGGAAAAGATACCAGGGAGGAGTTCAGAATCCTACACAAAAACAAGATGAATATATTCAAAATGACAAATATGTAGATAAAATAGAGGCAAAGGAAATTCTCAAATACTGTTCTTNTCTCCAGGCAAGAATACTGGGGTGGGTTGCCATCTTGTTCTCCAGGGGATCTTCCTGATCCAGAAATCAAACCCAGGTCTCCCACATTGCAGACAAATTCTTTACTGACTGAGCCAGCAGGGAAGCCAAAACTAACTATACTTCAATTAAAACATTAAATTTAAAAAAAGTACCCAGAAGTGACTCAGATGATAAAATTAATAGATAAGAACATTAAAACCATATTAAAGCTCTATTCTGTATAATCAAGAGAGTGGAAAGTAGGAGAGAAAGAGCATGTTAAGAAATAAACATATGTAAAAGAGGACCCATTATACTTGCAGAGATTTAAAAAAAAAAACACATGGTCTGAGATGTATGCATTAGATGGTTAGCAGTATATTGGACACTACAGAAGAAAAGATGAATGAATTGAAGATATTGCAGTAGAAATGATCCAACATTATACAGAGAGAAATAAGTCTGGAAAAAAGTGAACAAAGTGAACTGCAGAACAACTTTAGATGGCCGAATGCATGGGGAATTAGAATCCTGAAAAGAAAAGAGGATGAGAGGCCAGGACAGAAAATGCATTTCTAGAAATAATTGCTGAAAGTTGGATCAAATGATAAAAACTACAGATCCAGAAAATTTAACAAACCCCAAGCACAAGAATCATGAAGAAAATTCCTCTCCAGGGCACATTAAAATCGATATGTTTAAAAGCTATGATGAAGTAAAAATCTGAAAGAAACAGTGTGTGAGAGAAAACACACTAGATACAGAGAAATGAAGTAAAGGCTGATAGTGATTTTTCATCAGAAATAATTCAAAGTGGAAGACAGTGTAATGGCATCTTTTACTGAAAGAAAAAGTCTATCGACCCAGATTTTATGTACTCAGCAAAAATAGAATTTAAAAACAAACACAAATTAAAGATATCTTCAGACATGAAAACTGAGTGAATTTAATGTTATCAAAATTGCATTATAAAGAAAAGTTAGTGTTGTGCTTCACAGGCAGAAGGAAAAGATACCAGGGAGGAGTTCAGAATCCTACACAAAAACAAGATGAATATATTCAAAATGACAAATATGTAGATAAAATAGAGGCAAAGGAAATTCTCAAATACTGTTCTTGGAAGGGCAAAATGTTTTATTAACTAGTTTGTTGTGTTTTTTAGATTCCCTATATAATTCAGTATGAAAGAAAAGTATATATGTATTTTTTTTAATGAAAGAAGACATATATTATTGAAACGAACTTGATTAGTTAAATGGAAATGTTTAGTGGAAGTATGAATATTTGCTATCAAGCATCCTATTATTATTTAAATAGGCACATTTACTGTTCTTTTTCTCCACTGAAGAAAATATCGAGGATATGAGCCTCATACAAATAAATGCATGTTAAATATGTGTTAGTCACTCAGTCATGTCCAACTCGTTGTAACCCCCTGGACTGTAGCCACCCAGGCTCCTCTGTCCATGGAATTTTCCAGACAAGTTGGAGTGAGTTGTCATTTCCTCCTCTTGGGTATCTTTCTGACCCAGGGATTAAACCTGGGTCTCCCATATTACAGGCAGATTCTTTACTGTCTGAGTCATCAGGAAAGCATATTAAGTAAGTGGAATAAAATTTTTACCAATAAACCATAAATTAAAAAATTAAAAATCAGCTTTAGCTTGTCATAACAAGCAAAACCATGGAAAATTCTGGCCTTGTTTTGAGTCTATGTTTTCCACTCTGAATGAATTAGAAAATTCCAACAATGTTAAAATAGTTTAGGAATGTAAACTATGTCATGATAACTTATAAACTCTTTATTACCTGAATCAGCCAATACATTAGAATTAAAATTGTTTCTACATCTCTTATTAATGTGACATTATTTCCAATTCAAACTGCACTGTGTTTTGTGTGATTCTTAGGATAGAACTGGACATGGAACAACAGACTGGTTCCAAATAGGAAAAGGAGTACGTCTAGGCTGTATATTGTCACCCTGCTTCTTTAACTTATACACAGAGTACATCATGAGAAACCCTGGGCTGGAAGAAGCACAAGCTGGAATCAAGATTGCTGGGAGAAGTATCAATAACCTCAGATATGCAGATGACACCACCCTTATGGCAGAAAGTGAAGAGGAACTAAAAAGCCTCTTGATGAAAGTGAAAGAGGAGAGTGAAAAAGTTGGCTTAAATCTCAACATTCAGGAAACTAAGATCATGGCATATGGTCCCATCACTTCATGGGAAATAGATGGGGAAACAGTGGAAACAGTGTCAGACATTATTTTTGGGGGGGGCTCCAAAATCACTGCAGATGGTGACTGCAGCCATGAAATTGAAAGACGCTTACACCTTGGAAGGAAAGTTATGAGCAACGTAGAGAGCATATTCAAAAGCAGAGACATTACTTTGCCAACAAAGGTCTGTCTCTTCAAGGCTATGGTTTTTCCAGTGGTCATGTATGGATATGAGAGTTGGACTGTAAAGAAAGCTGAGCGCCAAAGAATTGATGCTTTTGAACTGTGGTGTTGGAGAAGACTCTTGAGAGTCCCTTGAACTGCAAGGAGATCCAACCAGTCCATCTTAAAGGAGATCAGTCCTGGGTGTTCGTTGGAAGGACTGATGCTGAAGCTGAAACTCCAATACTTTGGCCACCTGATGCGAAGAGTTGACTCATTGCAAAAGACTCTGATGCTGGGAGGGATTGGGGTCAGGAGGAGAAGGGGATGACAGAGTATGAGATGGTTGGATGGTATCACTGACTCGATGGATGTGAGTTTGAGTGACCTCCGGGAGGTGGTGATGGACAGGGAGGCCTGGCGTGCTGCAATTCATGGGGTCACAAAGAGTCGGACACGACTGAGCAACTGAACTGTACTGAAAATGCTCTAGAACAATGCCCCCAATCAGGTGTTTACCAGCCAGCAGTAGATGAAAAGATCTTCAAGTTTGTTGCCTCTGCCATGGTTTGTTTTCTTTTCCTTAACATTTGATTTATCTAGGTTCATTAGATTTAGGCAATGATATTCTTTCACAGCTGTTGGGCATTTAAGATTTAAAGCGTGAAAGGGAAAATTGATATGCTAAAACAAATCAATTTGTAGCTTTTCTTTATACTAGTAACCAGGATAAATTTCAGATATATTGAAGAATTACATATAAAAATTATTTAAAAAAATGCCAGAGAGGGACTTCCTGGACAGTCCAGTGGCTGACTGTACACTTCCACTGCAGGGCACACAAGTTCCATCCCTAGTTGGGGATATAAGGTGACTGCCACAACCTCAAGTGCTACATCTTCATTCAAGTTGTAGCAGGAGGAACATAACTGGCAGGAGGAAAAGGCTGAGTAGGGAAAGTACCTTCATCAGGGAGAACAAATAATTCCATGAACCTCTCCTACTCTCTTGGTCAGAACTAGATATTTGGCTCATTTGCTGTAAAGAAAGCTGTGACGATGATTTTCTGGCAGAGGGTCATGGAGTTGATATGGATATTTTCACCCACTATGATTTTTCTTGGTCTAGAAAAGTTGTTTCCTAGAACAGAATTATAATTTGTCTTCCTTTTTTTCCCTTTTTTATAAAGAAACAAGAGGAGAAAGTCTACTGAGTTGGTCACTAGCAGTAGCTTCTATACACATTGTATTAATATCAATGTGTGTGTATAAGACTTAGTTTGCTTGTTTAATACAGACCCCAGATAACTCTGATTTAAAGAAGATAGAAATTTACTTTTCTTCCTTGGAGTTCAGAGCAGATAGTAAAAGGAGTGAGATTCCTTTCAGATTCTACTTTGCCATCCCTAGAGAAAATGGGCCTCATTCCCATGGGTCAAAACATTAATTATTTACATTTCAAGCAGTTGGATGAAAGAAGGATAAAATCAAAGGAGCCAAAGGGCACGTATTGGCCAGTATTACGGTAATGTTCCTTCAAGTTGCTCTGAAATTTTTGACTTCTATTGCACTATCTTATTCTTAGTCATTGGACTCAGCTATTAGGGAGGCTGAGAAATGCACCTCTTATGTTGGGTGGCTGTGTGTATAGGTAAAAGCTGTGTGTGTATATGCTCAGTTGCTTCTGACTCTGTGCAACCCCATGGACTGTAGCCTACCAGGCTTCTCTGTCTATGGAATTTTCCAGGCTAGAATACTGGAGTGGGTTGCCATTTCCTACTGGGGGATCTTCCTGACCCAGGGATCAAATCTGCATTTCCTGCATCTCCTGCGTTGGCAGATAAATTCCTTAGTACTGAGCCACCTGAGAAAGTTAGTGCCTGTTGAAAGAGAAGCCCCAAAGAAAGAGTGGAATTGATATGGTAACCTCTGCCATGTATAAGCATACAGGAATATTCAATGGTATTGATGTAAAAGTGGCACCATTCTGATCATATTTATTAGTATCTTCTGTTTATTTAGAGAAATCATTTTAAGATAAGGCATGTGAAAGCTGTGAAAATTCATATCTTTTATTGGTTTGATTTATGCCTAATTTTTAAAAACATGATATTCTGTTCAGGGTTAAAAATATTTCTGAAAGATACTGAGTTTTCTTAGTGCAGACATTTAAAGAAAACTTTTGGAGCTTATATTTTGGACATGAGTTGAAGTCTTAATCATTTCCAAAAGTATATGGAGGTAAGGGCTGAAAGATTTTTCAAAGGTCTTAACACAATTTAGGTCTTCTAAATCTGTGAAAGCTATGTGTGAAATCCTGTCACCACAGTGTAAACTGTTAGCGGAAGTCTTTCTTTTTCAAAACTCTTTTCTTTATTCTTTCTGAATGATTAGTACAGTCCAGATATTAAGATTTTATTCAACAGATTTGTGTGTGAAGAGAAAAGCCATGGTAATCTCTTTTATGTGTGTTTTTAAAAAATTGCTACTACATAGATTAAATTTTATATCCAAGCTTAGAGCTAAAAAGCAACCTAGTAATATAATTGTTTTTGTCTAGCCTGGTCACAACCTACTACAGAAAGCTCATTCAAATATGCGTACTTTATCATTTCTTTCAGAAAGTGAAATCTTGTTCACATAAATAATACCATGTCAGTGAATCTTTTTTAATCCTGACTTTGTGAAATTAAGTTTTAAAATCTAATAAGTATTCTCTAGTTTGAAGAGTTGCTTTAGTAAAAATAAATAACTGTTTTATTACTCAAAGACCATGGGATTATGTACAGTCTGTTTTGATCTCTCTGTTATTGTTTCATTGGTGAAATGCTTGCGTTCAAATATAAATGAGTTCACTTTTATGACTTTTTTCTACCAGGCATTCCTTTGAATGATGCTGGTGACCAACTGTCTGAGAATCTGTTACTGAGGGTTTTCCATATGACATGTGATGTCTTCTTCCTAATACTGTGTAAATCTACAATATTCTTTATGGTGTCCCTTAATCACATCATTATTCCATGTTGCTAAGCAGTCAGCACCTACTGGCTGCTTAAAAGAGAATTTACTTTACTTATTTTGCACTACAGTTGACTAGGCCTAGATTTTTGTAATATCACAGATGGTGTGACATAGTAGGGCTTCCCTGGTGGCTCAGCTGCCAAAAGAATCTGCCTGCAATGTGGAGATCTGGGTTCAATCCCTGGGTGGCATAAGTANCACAAGCTGGAATCAAGATTGCTGGGAGAAGTATCAATAACCTCAGATATGCAGATGACACCACCCTTATGGCAGAAAGTGAAGAGGAACTAAAAAGCCTCTTGATGAAAGTGAAAGAGGAGAGTGAAAAAGTTGGCTTAAATCTCAACATTCAGGAAACTAAGATCATGGCATCTGGTCCCATCACTTCATGGGAAATAGATGGGGAAACAGTGGAAACAGTGTCAGACATTATTTTTGGGGGGGGCTCCAAAATCACTGCAGATGGTGACTGCAGCCATGAAATTGAAAGACGCTTACACCTTGGAAGGAAAGTTATGAGCAACGTAGAGAGCATATTCAAAAGCAGAGACATTACTTTGCCAACAAAGGTCTGTCTCTTCAAGGCTATGGTTTTTCCAGTGGTCATGTATGGATATGAGAGTTGGACTGTAAAGAAAGCTGAGCGCCAAAGAATTGATGCTTTTGAACTGTGGTGTTGGAGAAGACTCTTGAGAGTCCCTTGAACTGCAAGGAGATCCAACCAGTCCATCTTAAAGGAGATCAGTCCTGGGTGTTCGTTGGAAGGACTGATGCTGAAGCTGAAACTCCAATACTTTGGCCACCTGATGCGAAGAGTTGACTCATTGCAAAAGACTCTGATGCTGGAAGGGATTGGGGTCAGGAGGAGAAGGGGATGACAGAGTATGAGATGGTTGGATGGTATCACTGACTCGATGGATGTGAGTTTGAGTGACCTCCGGGAGGTGGTGATGGACAGGGAGGCCTGGCGTGCTGCAATTCATGGGGTCACAAAGAGTCGGACACGACTGAGCAACTGGACTGTACTGAAAATGCTCTAGAACAATGCCCCCAATCAGGTGTTTACCAGCCAGCAGTAGATGAAAAGATCTTCAAGTTTGTTGCCTCTGCCATGGTTTGTTTTCTTTTCCTTAACATTTGATTTATCTAGGTTCATTAGATTTAGGCAATGATATTCTTTCACAGCTGTTGGGCATTTAAGATTTAAAGCGTGAAAGGGAAAATTGATATGCTAAAACAAATCAATTTGTAGCTTTTCTTTATACTAGTAACCAGGATAAATTTCAGATATATTGAAGAATTACATATAAAAATTATTTAAAAAAATGCCAGAGAGGGACTTCCTGGACAGTCCAGTGGCTGACTGTACACTTCCACTGCAGGGCACACAAGTTCCATCCCTAGTTGGGGATATAAGGTGACTGCCACAACCTCAAGTGCTACATCTTCATTCAAGTTGTAGCAGGAGGAACATAACTGGCAGGAGGAAAAGGCTGAGTAGGGAAAGTACCTTCATCAGGGAGAACAAATAATTCCATGAACCTCTCCTACTCTCTTGGTCAGAACTAGATATTTGGCTCATTTGCTGTAAAGAAAGCTGTGAAGATGATTTTCTGGCAGAGGGTCATGGAGTTGATATGGATATTTTCACCCACTATGATTTTTCTTGGCCTAGAAAAGTTATTTCCTAGAACAGAATTATAATTTGTCTTCCTTTTTTTCCCTTTTTTATAAAGAAACAAGAGGAGAAAGTCTACTGAGTTGGTCACTAGCAGTAGCTTCTATACACATTGTATTAATATCAATGTGTGTGTATAAGACTTAGTTTGCTTGTTTAATACAGACCCCAGATAACTCTGATTTAAAGAAGATAGAAATTTACTTTTCTTCCTTGGAGTTCAGAGCAGATAGTAAAAGGAGTGAGATTCCTTTCAGATTCTACTTTGCCATCCCTAGAGAAAATGGGCCTCATTCCCATGGGTCAAAACATTAATTATTTACATTTCAAGCAGTTGGATGAAAGAAGGATAAAATCAAAGGAGCCAAAGGGCACGTATTGGCCAGTATTACGGTAATGTTCCTTCAAGTTGCTCTGAAATTTTTGACTTCTATTGCACTATCTTATTCTTAGTCATTGGACTCAGCTATTAGGGAGGCTGAGAAATGCACCTCTTATGTTGGGTGGCTGTGTGTATAGGTAAAAGCTGTGTGTGTATATGCTCAGTTGCTTCTGACTCTGTGCAACCCCATGGACTGTAGCCTACCAGGCTTCTCTGTCTATGGAATTTTCCAGGCTAGAATACTGGAGTGGGTTGCCATTTCCTACTGGGGGATCTTCCTGACCCAGGGATCAAATCTGCATTTCCTGCATCTCCTGCATTGGCAGATAAATTCCTTAGTACTGAGCCACCTGAGAAAGTTAGTGCCTGTTGAAAGAGAAGCCCCAAAGAAAGAGTGGAATTGATATGGTAACCTCTGCCATGTATAAGCATACAGGAATATTCAATAGTATTGATGTAAAAGTGGCACCATTCTGATCATATTTATTAGTATCTTCTGTTTATTTAGAGAAATCATTTTAAGATAAGGCATGTGAAAGCTGTGAAAATTCATATCTTTTATTGGTTTGATTTATGCCTAATTTTTTTAAACATGATATTCTGTTCAGGATTAAAAATATTTCTGAAAGATACTGAGTTTTCTTAGTGCAGACATTTAAAGAAAACTTTTGGAGCTTATATTTTGGACATGAGTTGAAGTCTTAATCATTTCCAAAAGTATATGGAGGTAAGGGCTGAAAGATTTTTCAAAGGTCTTAACACAATTTAGGTCTTCTAAATCTGTGAAAGCTATGTGTGAAATCCTGTCACCACAGTGTAAACTGTTAGCAGAAGTCTTTCTTTTTCAAAACTCTTTTCTTTATTCTTTCTGAATGATTAGTACAGTCCAGATATTAAGATTTTATTCAACAGATTTGTGTGTGAAGAGAAAAGCCATGGTAATCTCTTTTATGTGTGTTTTTAAAAAATTGCTACTACATAGATTAAATTTTATATCCAAGCTTAGAGCTAAAAANTTCAAAACTCTTTTCTTTATTCTTTCTGAATGATTAGTACAGTCCAGATATTAAGATTTTATTCAACAGATTTGTGTGTGAAGAGAAAAGCCATGGTAATCTCTTTTATGTGTGTTTTAAAAAAATTGCTACTACATAGATTAAATTTTATATCCAAGCTTAGAGCTAAAAAGCAACCTAGTAATATAATTGTTTTTGTCTAGCCTGGTCACAACCTACTACAGAAAGCTCATTCAAATATGCGTACTTTATCATTTCTTTCAGAAAGTGAAATCTTGTTCACATAAATAATACCATGTCAGTGAATCTTTTTTAATCCTGACTTTGTGAAATTAAGTTTTAAAATCTAANTTGTTTTTTGTCTAGCCTGGTCACAACCTACTACAGAAAGCTCATTCAAATATGCGTACTTGAACATTTCTGTCAGAAAGTGAAATCTTGTTCACATAAATAATACCATGTCAGTGAATCTTTTTTAATCCTGACTTTGTGAAATTAAGTTTTAAAATCTAATAAGTATTCTCTAGTTTGAAGAGTTGCTTTAGTAAAAATAAATAACTGTTTTATTACTCAAAGACCATGGGGTTATGTACAGTCTGTTTTGATCTCTCTGTTATTGTTTCATTGGTGAAATGCTTGCGTTCAAATATAAATGAGTTCACTTTTATGACTTTTTTCTACCAGGCATTCCTTTGAATGATGCTGGTGACCAACTGTCTGAGAATCTGTTACTGAGGGTTTTCCATATGACATGTGATGTCTTCTTCCTAATACTGTGTAAATCTACAATATTCTTTATGGTGTCCCTTAATCATGTCATTATTCCATGTTGCTAAGCAGTCAGCACCTACTGGCTGCTTAAAGGAGAATTTACTTTACTTATTTTGCACTACAGTTGACTAGGCCTAGATTTTTGTAATATCACAGATGGTGTGACATAGTAGGGCTTCCCTGGTGGCTCACCTGCCAAAAGAATCTGCCTGCAATGTGGAGATCTGGGTTCAATCCCTGGGTGGCATAAGTAAGAAGGTCACATGGATTGTGGTAAAATTTGACTCAGCTTTCAAATGGGACTTTTGAAGCCCTCTTTCGGTGGTATTGTTTGATGTAAGTTTAATCAATATTTTTTTTTTCCTGAAAGTCCATTACTGTTTCAAAATGTTAATCATTTACATTCTATGCATGCAGTGCATTGTTCTGGGCCCTTTGAGAGATACCACACAACAACAAGATAGGATTTTGTCTCCATTTGTTCATCTTAACTCATGAAAGTATCATGTGGGATATAGTAGACATTTCCCCTTTTTGTCTCAGTACCACCTTCAGCAGGCTTCAGGTGAAGCCTCTTTCACCTCCTGAGATATATGTGCTTCCCACTGGAGAACCTCCCTTCCCAGCCCCCATGACATCTGACCAGCACTGACAAGCAGACACACATTCCCAGATATTAGAAGGATCACTCAGAATACATTCTGCTGAAGTGAGGCAGTAGCTGCCACTGCATCCTCTCTCCAGAAGNGAAGCTGAAACTCTAAAACTTGGCCGCCTGATGCGAACAGCTGACTCACTGGAAAAGACTCTGATGATGGGAGGGATTGGGAGCAGGAGGAGAAGGGGATGACAGAGGATGAGATGGTTGGATGGCATCACCGACTCAGTGGACATGAGTATGAGTAAACTCTAGGAGTTGATGATGGACAGGGAGGCCTGGCATGCTGCATTTCATGTTGTTGCAGAGTTGGATATGACTGAGCGACCGAACTGAACTGAACCAACATTATTCAGCTCTGTGAGGTGCTCACTGGAAAGCTACAATGTCATTGCTTGAAGTAGTGTGTTTATTTATAGATGGAATATTTCAAGTAGCTCTGAGGGCAAAAATTTTGTGAAAATATCTACTTATGTAGGTCTCCTGGTTGGCGTACTTGTGTATGTACAAACAAGTTTGCTTGGCATAGTGGTCAGAAGACTGGTGATAAAATTGTGACAGATGAGATATACTATTACAAATGACTGCAGTTGGCTTTTGTTAGGTTTAACCACTGTGAAAAATAAATTAGCAGTGCTTCAAATATCTTATGAAATCTAATTTCTTGTACAAAAGCCAATTATTTTTTCTAAAGAGCAGAATTAAATGATAGCTAATCTAATACAGAATTTAAATATCATTATATGTTAAAAACCACAACCATATACATACACATACACCATCCATGTGCATATGTTTATTATATAGTGTCTAAATGACCTTTAAGGAATGAAAGCCTGTTCAGCATATGTCATCAAGATGAGAACCCTAATTTGACAGGTTGTCTATTTGTAAATTTGAAAAATGGGGATAGAAGGATGTGATGGTGGAAAGAAAAATGAAGTGCCAGACTTGAGTATGTAAGAACATCTTGCTTTGTTATTTAATTAGATTAGAGAGGTTGAAGACTTTGAAAGAGAATCTATTTAGGAAAAGCAAGTCTTGTTTTCCTTAGTAGGAAACTTTAGAGACAGCATGTGTTCTGATTGTGTTAATAGAAGTGTCATATTAAGTACTGCAGGCTTTCTTGCATCACTGAGATTCAAGGAAAAATTCCATAACTAGAGAGTCAGAAAACTTGACTTTTACTGAAAAATGATCAAATAAGAGGGAGAAGACTGCCAGCTAATTAACTGGCTGGACTTAACTGGACATTATCTTGAAAGGCCATGATAGGAAACTTGAACTCCCTGGTCAGACCTTAGAGCTGTTTTGATCCAAAACTAATTTCCTAGAGTGAATACTAAGAAATTGCTTTCTTGTAACAATTTCAAAAGGAATGAAGTAGAGGGAAGAAGTTGGTTCATCAAATGAAGGCCAAATCAGTTCAGTTCAGTTGCTCAGTTGTGTCCGGCTCTTTGTGACAGGACTGCAAAGAATTGCTGAAACTCGTATGGACTGCAGCACGCCAGGCCTCCCCTTCATCACCAACTCCTAGAGCTCACTCAAACTCATGTCCATTGAGTCGGTGATGCATTCCAACCACTTCATCCTCTGTTGTCCCCTTCTCCTCCCGCCTTCAATCTTTCCCAGCATCAGGGTCTTTTCAAATGAGTGTACACCCATGGAGGATTCATGTTGATGTATGGCAAAACCAATACA
>SJYW01041683.1:255518-266678 GCA_006410735.1 Raphicerus campestris | reverse complement strand
CATGGAACAACAGACTGGTTCCAAATAGGGAAAGGAGTACGTCAAGGCTGTATATTGTCACTCTGCTTATTTAACTTCTATGCAGAGTACATATTGAGAAATGCTGGGCTTGAAGAAGCACAAGCTGGGAGAAATATCAATCACCTCAGATATGCAGATGACACCACCCTTATGGAAGAAAGTAAAGAAACTAAAGAGCCTCTTGATGAAAGTGAAAGAGGAGAGTGAAAAAGTTGGCTTAAAGCTCAACATTCAGAAAATGAAGATCATGGCATCTGGTCCTATCACTTCATGGCAAATAGATGGGGAAACAGTAGAAACAGTGGCTGACTTTATTTGGGGAGGAGCTCCAAAATCACTGCATATGGTGACTGCAGCCATGAAATTAAAAGACACTTACTTCTTGGAAGGAAAGTTATGACCAACCTAGATAGCATATTAAAAAGCAGAGACATTACTTTGCCAACAAAGGTCCATCTAGTCCAGGCTATGGTTTTTCAGTAGTCATGTATGGATGTGAGAGTTGGAGTATAAAGAAAGATGAGTGCTGAAGAGCTGATGCTTTTGAACTGTGTTGTTGAAGACTCCTGAGAGTCCCTTGGACTGCAAGGAGATTCAATCAGTCCATCCTAAAGGAGATCAGTCCTGGGTGTTCATTGGAAGGACTGATGTTGAAGCTGAAACTCTAAAACTTGGCCGCCTGATGCGAACAGCTGACTCACTGGAAAAGACTCTGATGATGGGAGGGATTGGGAGCAGGAGGAGAAGGGGATGACAGAGGATGAGATGGTTGGATGGCATCACCGACTCAGTGGACATGAGTATGAGTAAACTCTAGGAGTTGATGATGGACAGGGAGGCCTGGCATGCTGCATTTCATGTTGTTGCAGAGTTGGATATGACTGAGCGACCGAACTGAACTGAACCAACATTATTCAGCTCTGTGAGGTGCTCACTGGAAAGCTACAATGTCATTGCTTGAAGTAGTGTGTTTATTTATAGATGGAATATTTCAAGTAGCTCTGAGGGCAAAAATTTTGTGAAAATATCTACTTATGTAGGTCTCCTGGTTGGTGTACTTGTATATGTACAAACAAGTTTGCTTGGCATAGTGGTCAGAAGACTGGTGATAAAATTGTGACAGATAAGATATACTATTACAAATGACTGCAGTTGGCTTTTGTTAGGTTTAAGCACTGTGAAAAATAAATTAGCAGTGCTTCAAATATCTTATGAAATCTAATTTCTTGTACAAAAGCCAATTATTTTTTCTAAAGAGCAGAATTAAATGATAGCTAATCTAATACAGAATTTAAATATCATTATATGTTAAAAACCACAACCATATACATACACATACACCATCCATGTGCATATGTTTATTATATAGTGTCTAAATGACCTTTAAGGAATGAAAGCCTGTTCAGCATATGTCATCAAGATGAGAACCCTAATTTGACAGGTTGTCTATTTGTAAATTTGAAAAATGGGGATAGAAGGATGTGATGGTGGAAAGAAAAATGAAGTGCCAGACTTGAGTATGTAAGAACATCTTGCTTTGTTATTTAATTAGATTAGAGAGGTTGAAGACTTTGAAAGAGAATCTATTTAGGAAAAGCAAGTCTTGTTTTCCTTAGTAGGAAATTTTAGAGACAGCAAGTGTTATGATTGTGTTAATAGAAGTGTCATATTAAGTACTGTAGGCTTTCTTGCATCACTGAGATTCAAGGAAAAATTCCATAACTAGAGAGTCAGAAAGCTTGGCTTTTACTGAAAAATGATCAAATAAGAGGGAGAAGACTGCCAGCTAATTAACTGGCTGGACTTAACTGGACATTATCTTGAAAGGCCATGATAGGAAACTTGAACTGCCTGGTCAGACCTTAGAGCTGTTTTGATCCAAAACTAATTTCCTAGAGTGAATACTAAGAAATTGCTTTCTTGTAACAATTTCAATAGGAATGAAGTAGAGGGAAGAAGTTGGTTCATCAAATGAAGGCCAAATCAGTTCAGTTCAGTTGCTCAATTGTGTCCGGCTCTTTGTGACAGGACTGCAAAGAGTTGCTGGAACTCGTATGGACTGCAGCACGCCAGGCCTCCCCTTCATCACCAACTCCTAGAGCTCACTCAAACTCATGTCCATTGAGTCGGTGATGCATTCCAACCACTTCATCCTCTGTTGTCCCCTTCTCCTCCCGCCTTCAATCTTTCCCAGCATCAGGGTCTTTTCAAATGAGTGTACACCCATGGCGGATTCATGTTGATGTATGGCAAAACCAATACATTATTGTAAAGTAATTAGCCTCCAATTAAAATAAATAAATTTGTATATATAAAAAAAACAAAACAAATGAATCAGTTCTTCACATCAAGTGGCCAAAGGATTGGAGTTTCAGCTTCCAATGACTATTCAGGACCTATTTCCTTTAGGACTGACTGGTTGAATCTCCTTGCAGTCCAAGGGACTCATGAGTTCAAAAGCATCAGTTCTTTGGCACTCAGCTTTCTTTATAGTCCAACTCTCACATCCATACATGTCTACTGGAAAAACCATAGCTTTGACTAGATAGACTTTTGTTGGCAGAGTAATGTCTCTGCTTTTTAATATGCTGTCTAGGTCGATCATGCCTTTTCTTCCAAGGACCAAACGTCTTTTAATTTCATGGCTGCAGTCACCATCTGTAGTGATCTTGGAGCCCCCAAAATGTTTCTCACTGTTTCCAAATGGTTTGATTAAAAAAAAAAGTCACATACATAGAGGACATTAATCCCTCCGTAGAAGTTAAAGAGATGTTATAGAAAGAGAATAAGAAAGAAAAACATGTGATCTTCATTTTTTCTCTTCAGTATTTACTTTTAAATTATCCTAGAAAATTATTTTCATTCACCTTTAAATGGATTAGTGGTATATGAGCTATTTTAAAAACACCATAGAATAGCCACCAATAAAAACATAGTTTGGAGACTTTTATTTCTTCATGAAGTATTTTCTTCCCAATAAAAATTGTTCCTGCTTCTTTGGTCCATTAAGGAAGCTCTGATATGATTGCACCATCCAATATGAGATTTTAAAAATGCCTTTTAACTGCACATCTATTGAACAACATGAGATAACTCAAGGGAGTTACAATGCCAAGACTCATCTGCAGTGATAATATTTAGAGCCTTTGTCGAGAAGGTGAAGCCATCATTCTTTTTTTGAGAGAAAGTTGACTAAGTTAAATACCCTCTGAATATTCTGTAGAGCCTATTTCTGTCCTATTTCCTTACTCTGTCCCTTGCAGTGATAACAACTGTATTGAAATTCAGTGATCAGGATTTCGATTGCTGTATCCAGATTCTTGAACAATCTCTTAATTGCCTGCTTTGCTTGAATACTTTGCCAAGATATAGGAGGGCCGTGTCAGGTTGGGAGAGTACGTTTTCCCATGGATTTGGCTTTAGCTTGTGCAGGCTTATGAGTCTTTAGCCAGTTTCTTTTGTGACTGATTTCCTGGGAGGTCTCCATGCAATGTGGTCATGAAAGTATTGAGAAGTACTAGAGTAAAGAGATTTCCTCATAAGAATGACTTTTTTTTTCTTCTGAAAATAGATACTAGTCTGTATGAGATATGATTTGAACATCATACTTTAAGTAAAAGATTGTATAAACCCATATCCTTTTAGTAAGTAGTACCTTTCTACTAAATCTGAAATTAAAATTTACAGCTCAGACTTTTATAAATATGGAAGGTAAATATGAAAGATATTAAGTATTTAAGATGCTTTTATTATTCTTCCCTTGGATGAAATTTCTTATCTTTAAAAGATTTAAAATTATGTAGTTTAAAATGTTAATGAAGTAATATATGAAGACATTTAAAATCATCTTTCTAATATGTGAGTTTGAATGTTGAGAAGGAAATAAGATGATGTCCATATGTTAAGGAACTTTAGCTGCTAAGTATTTAATGTTAGCAAAACTGGGGTATATGGAAATTGTTACTATGGGTGTTAGAGACTCAGTTAAAAGATCTACTACAAGAATCCTCATTCTGGTAGCAGGCTGCAAGGAAGCAGAGAGCTTGAAGGACTTGGCTTTCATCTGGCCTGCATTCCATGCTGAGGGAGATGGCTCCTTCTTCAGCTAGATTTTAAAACCTCTTAGCCGGAGGAGAACGGGGTCTACTTCCATTCAGACCAGGTACTTTGGTCAGCATCTAACAAAAAAATCCTCATCAGATGAGCCTCTGACAAAAGCCTCTATTAGCATAACTTATCTGGCTCTGGCTGATCCTTCTAACTTTGCTTTAAACACATTTCATTGAATCTAAGACAACAGTGGTTCTAAGATTATGCATTATCTAATGTATATGATAGTTAAAAAAATGACAATACTAAGACCTAAGTGTTCTAAGACCTTAACCTTAAACCACATCTCTTTTTCAGAGATGTGCATCTGAGAATAGAAAAATCACAGTATTGCTGCTTTGCTTCTCTGCATCTGATTCCAAGCCTTTCCTGGGGAGGCTGAAGCCTCCATGTGTTAAGAACTTGCTATGAATATAGCCATTCTGGAAAGGCAGAATTTTGAGAGTGTTTAAAAGGAAAAAAATGGTGGCAGGCAGCATAAGGGGTTCTGAGTAGCATATGTGTGTGTGGATTTAAGGGAGAAATATTTTATTGCTTGAATTTTACAAGCTGAATGCATTTTTCTAGGGATTTCTAGTACTCTTGCCTGGAAAATCCCATGGACGGAGGAGCCTGGTGGGCTGCAGTCCATGGGGTCGCTGAGGGTCAGACACGACTGAGCGACTTCACTTTCACTATTCACTTTCATGCATTGGAGAAGGGAATGGCAACCCACTCTAGTGTTTTTGCCTGGAGAATCCCAGGGATGGCAGAGCCTGGTGGGCTGCCGTCTATGGGGTTGTACAGAGTCAGACATGATTGAAGTGACTTAGCTTAGTTTAGATTTCTTATCTTTCCCTCCATCCNCTAGTGTTTTTGCCTAGAGAATCCCAGGATTGGCAGAGCCTGGTGGGCTGCCGTCTATGGGGTTGTACAGAGTCAGACATGATTGAAGTGACTTAGCTTAGTTTAGATTTCTTATCTTTCCCTCCATCCAAGCCTATAAGAGTTAGGTAATGTAGGATGTTGTAAAGTAGTGGGGACCTCAGCTTTCCGTGTAGGGGCAAATCATGACAATTTTTCCCTTCAGATACTTTGTCTGACAATAAAAGTTGTCACTTTTTGGTAAGATATAATTGATCTTACTAATTCTTTCCTTTGCCCCTCTTGAAATTAAAAGACGCTTACTCCTTGGAAGAAAAGTTATGACCAACCTAGATAGCATATTCAAAAGCAGAGACATTACTTTGCCAACAAAGGCCCATCTAGTCAAGGCTATGGTTTTTCCAGTGGTCATGTATGGATGTGAGAGTTGGACTGTGAAGAAGGCTGAGCACCGAAGAACTGATGCTTTTGAACTGTGGTGTTGGAGAAGACTCTTGAGAATCCCTTGGACTGCAAGGAGATCTAACCAGTCCACTCTGAAGGAGATCAACCCTGGGATTTCTTTGGAAGGAATGATGCTAAAGCTGAAACTCCAGTACTTTGGCCACCTCATGCAAAGAGTTGACTCATTGGAAAGACTTTGATGGTGGGAGGGATTGGGGGCAGGAGAAGAAGGGGAAAACCAAGGATGAGATGACTGGATGGCATCACTGACTCGATGGACGTGAGTCTGAGTGAACTCTGGGAGCTGGTGATGGACCGGGTGGCCTGGCGTGCTGCGATCATGGGGTCACAAAGAGTCGGAGACGACTGAGTGACTGAACTGAACTGAGCTGAAGAGCTTTTCATGCCTAGAGCATCTAGTTTCCTAGGTTTCTGACTTGGCATTTAGTCTAGGTTGCAGTCTTCCTTGCTGATGTCTTTTGCTTCTAAACAGTTGATAGAAAACAACTTCCTCCCACCTGACCAATATCANGGGCTTGAGGGCAGAGGGAAAAGGGGATGACAGAGGATTAGATGGCTGGATGGAATCACCGACTCGATGGACGTAAGTTTGAGTGAACTCTGGAAGTTGTTGATGGACAGGGAGGCCTGGCATGCTGCGATTCATGGGGTCGCAAAGAGTTGGACATGACTGAGCGACTGAACTCAACTGAACTGAACTGAGGATCATATAAACTCTGTGAAAGCATCCTGAAAGCAAGGATGAACATGAAACCACTTTATGCTTTTTATTATATATATTTTCCCTTCACTTATTCAAAACTATGTGTAAAAGTCTTATATTCCCCTTCATGAGCACGTCGTATATTAAGTGATTAAGAACCCTCCTGGACAAAGAGAACCAAAAAGATTTTCCTTGCCTTTTCGGACAATTATTTGATTCTCATTCCATCACAGTTTTCTGGAATGCTTATCAAATAAGCAGATGACTGAATGCCACCCAAATCCACTGAATTAAAATTTGGAGTTTAAGTCTAGGAATCTGCATCTTTAATAACTGCTTTAGACAATTCTTATGCTCCCTTANTCCATCACAGTTTTCTGGAATGCTTATCGAATAAGCAGATGACTGAATGCCACCCAAATCCACTGAATTAAAATTTGGAGTTTAAGTCTAGGAATCTGCATCTTTAATAACTGCTTTAGACAATTCTTATGCTCCCTTATGTTTGATAAACCTTATTCCAGAAATCACAATACATAATGTGTCATCTTTAATAACTGCTTTAGACAATTCTTATGCTCATGTTTGACAAACTTTATTCCAGAAATCACAATACATAATGTGAGAAATTATTAACATACATTAACAGAATATGAAATGGTGAACACAATCATTTTTTAGACAATGAATCTTTTTTATTACATTTGTAGCTTAGCACATGGATGAACTCATAGTAGATGCTTAATATTATGAGTAATCAGAGTGTTTATGTATTAGAATACTGAATCACCATGGCAACCTAACTACTTGCAGTTTTTAAAGCACTATCTTGAGTTATTTTTGAATACTAAGATAGGAACTGCTCTTTACTTTTTAGTTTTGCAATGTGACAAACAAGTTTGTTTTCCATGATTTGAAAATGATGAAAAATAAAGCTTTGAAAAATCTGGTGGGAGAATACATGTAGGTCCTAAAATACGCTTGAGTTTGATTTTGTAAAAAATGAAGAAAATCTATAACCTACCCAAAGATCCTTCAGTATTTCCTGACATTATCTTTAATTTCAAAAATGTAAAACCCACTAGAAAAGGGAGGGCAGTATATGTAATAAACAATTCACAATTCATTAATCATTTAGTTGAAACTCGTAAAATCCAACTGAGGCTGATTCTACTCTGAGAAAATGAAACAAAGATTGATTCAGTTTATTAAGGCCTTATGCCTGTTAGGAATGCATTCAGCTATATTAATCAAATAGGGTTTATTTTTCTCATATAACAAATCTTTATGTGGGTAAGTAAGGGCTGCTCTTGGGTCAGCCTCTCCACAATATCCATATCTTTTCTATCTGTTTGTTCCACAGCTTTCTTTTCTTGACTTCAGTACTTAAAGTGCGTCTGTAATTCATGGCTTTATGCCAATAGTCAAGGCAGAAAAAAAGGAGGAAAAGGCAGTACTATCAACTGCTTTTTTACTTTTTAAAAATTTAATTATTTTAATTGGAGGCTAATTACAATATTGTAGTGGTTTTTGCCATACATTGACATGAATCAAACATGGGTGTACATGTGTCCCCCATTCTGAACCCCCCTCCCTCTTCCCTCCCCATCCCATCCCTCAGGGTCATCCCAGTGGACCGGCCTTGAGCTCCCTGTCTCATACATCGAACTGGATTGGTGATCTATTTCACATATGGTAATATACATGTTTTGATGCTATTCTCTCAAATCATCTCATCCTCACCTCCTCCCACAGAGTCCAAAAGTCTGTTCTCTATATCTGTGTCTCTTTTGCTGTCTTGCATACAGGGTAATCATTACCATCTTTCTAAATTCCATATATATGTGTTAATATACTGTATTGGTGTTTTACTTTCTGACTTCGATCACTCTGTATATTAGCCTTCAGTTTCATCCACCTCATTAGAACTGATTCAAATGCATTCTTTTTAATAGCTGAGTAATATTCCATTGTGTATATGTACCACAGCTTTCTTATTCACTCGTCTGCTGATTGACATCTAGGTTGATTCCATGTCCTGGCTACTATAAACAGTGCTGCGATGAACACTGGGGTACACGTGTCTCTTTCAATTCTGGTTTCCTCAGTGTGTATGCCCAGCAGTGGGATTGCTGGGTCATATGGCAGTTCTAGTTCCAGTTTTTTGAGGAATCTCCACACTGTTCTCCACATTGGCTGTACTAGATTGCATTCCTACCAACAGTGTAAGAGGGTTCCCTTTTCTCCACACCCTCTCCAGCATTTATTGTTTGTAGACTTCGTTAGCAGTCATTCTGACTGGTGTGAGGTAGTGCCTTGTGGTTTTGATTTGCATTTCTCTGATAATGAGTGATGTGGAGCATCTTTTCATGTGTTTGTTAGTCATCTGTATGTCTCTTTGGAGAAATGTCTGTTTAGGTCTTTGGCCCATTTTTTGATTGGGTCGTGTATTTTTCTGGTACATGAGCTGCATGAGCTGCTTGTATATTTTTGAGATCAATTCTTTGACAGTTGCTTCATTTGCTGTTACTTTCTCCCATTCCGAAGGCTGTCTTTTCACCTTGCTTATAGTTTCCTTTGTTGTGCAGAAGCTTTTAATTTTAATTAGATCCCATTTGTTTATTTTTGCTTTTATTTCCATTACTCTGGGAGGTGGGTCATAGGGGATCCTGCTATGATTTATGTCAGAGAGTTATATCAATTGCTTTTTTAAAAAAAAAAGTCAGCAAATGAAATCTTTTCCAGAAATTCTCTACTAGATTGCCCATTTTAACTCATGACTTTTTGACCAGAACTCTGTCACATGGCAACCTGTTGTGAATCTGTGAAAATGAAAGTCTAGCTTTTGGGTTCTCTAATAGGAAGCCTTGGAAAGGACAGTTGGGAAATGACTTTTGAGTTGGTTGAAGAATGGTGTCTGCCACAATGTCTTCTTATTCCTGCTGTCTCTGGGGCTGGACACTTTAAGAACAAGATTGCTGTGAGCTTAACTACCGAAAAGGCAGCTTAATGACCATGTAGGGCTTCCTGAAGTTCTTGCAGAATCTTACTTTTGTATCACTTCTTCATTTTTGCCTTGCACATGATGTTTCCTAAAATATTTCTTAGTCCATCTCTCTGCTGACAGTATGATTTAGTAGTGGGAATTCAGGCTCTGGAGGTAAATGGCTCTGGTTTGAATTCTATATGAGCTGCTTTCTAGCAGTTGTAATCTTGATCAGGTTATTTAACACTGAAAAACTTCCTATCTTCATTTGTCAACTGTGAATAATAATGGATATACCCCATAGAGTTGCTATAAAAATTTAATTGGCATAACCCCATTCTAAGTATATTCTAAATGCTTGATAAATGTTGACTTATCTCTAGATCTTACCGATGATTGTAATCACAATACTTGACATATAGGAGCTCAGCTAATAAAACCCTTAGTTTCCTTCTTTGTGTTAAATGACACATTTTAATGCAATGGTGGGTGTGTATTATGTTTGTATGATATTTTGGAGATGGGATGTAGCTAGAATCTTTCATGGAAATGACCTAACCTCCAAGATTTCTGCCTCTTTGAAAAATTTACTTAAATGAACTATATTTGCAAAGATGAACTTAAAAAAACCCCAAAATTGTAAAAACAAATTTCTAACATTTGGAAAACTCAGCAGTGGCCGCAGGACTGGAAAATGTCAGTTTTCATTCCAATCCCAAAGAAAGGCAATGCCAGAGAATGTTCAAACTACCATAGAGTTGCACTAATCTCACACACTTGTAAAGTAATGCTCAAAATTCTCCAAGCCAGGCTTCAATAATACGTGAACCATGAACTTCTATATGTTCAAGCTGGATTTAGAAAAGGCAGAGGAACCAGAGATCAAATTGCTAACATCCACTGGATCATTGAAAAAGCAAGAGAGTTCCAGAAACACATCTATTTCTGCTTTACTGACTATGCCAAAGCCTTTGACTGTGTGAATCACAAGAAACTGTGGAAAATTCTGAAAGAGATGGGAATACCAGAGCACCTGACCTGCCTCTTGAGAAACTTGTATGCAGGTCAAGAAGCAACAGTTAGAACAGGACATGGAACAACAGACTGGTTCCAAATAGGAAAAGAAGTATGTCAAGGCTGTATTTGTCACCCTGCTTATTTAACTTATATGCAGAGTACTTCATGAAAAACGCTGGGCTGGAAGAAGCACAAGCTGAAATCAAGACTGCCAGGACAAATATCAATAACCTCAGATATGCAGATGACACCACCCTTATGGCAGAAAGTGAAGAAGAACTGAAGAGCCTCTTGATGAAAGTGAAAGAGGAGAGTGAAAATATTGGCTTAAAGCTCAACATTCAGAAAACTAAGATCATGGCATCTGGTCTCATCACTTCATGGCAAATAGATGGGGAAACAGTGGAGTTCAGTTCAATTCAGTTCAGTCGCTCAGTCGTGTCCGACTCTTTGAGACCCCATGAATCACAGCACGCCAGGCCTCCCTGTCCATCACAAACTCCCGGAGTTCACTCAAACTCATGTCCATCGAGTCAGTGATGCCATCCAGCCATCTCATCCTCTGTCATCCCCTTCTCCTCCTGACCCCATCCTTCCCAGCATCAGAGTCTTTTCTAATGAGTCAACTCTTCACATGAGGTGGCCAAAGTACTGGAGTTTCAGCTTTAGCGCCATTCCTTCCAAAGAAATCCCAGGGTTGATCTCCTTCAGAATGGACTGGTTGAATCTCCTTGCAGTCCAAGGGACTCTCAAGAGTCTTCTCCAGCACCACAGTTCAAAAGCATCAATTCTTTGGCGCTCAGCCTTCTTCACAGTCCAACTCTCACATCCATACATGACCACTGGAAAAACCATATTCTTGACTAGACAGTCCTTAGTCGGCAAACATCACCAGATGGTCAACACCGAAATCAGATTGATTATATTCTTTGCAGCCAAAGATGGAGAATCTCTATACAGTCAACAAAAACAAGACCAGGAGTTGATTGTGGCT
>SJYW01041683.1:239389-252635 GCA_006410735.1 Raphicerus campestris | reverse complement strand
AACTCCCGGAGTTCACTCAAACTCATGTCCATCGAGTCAGTGATGCCATCCAGCCATCTCATCCTCTGTCATCCCCTTCTCCTCCTGACCCCATCCTTCCCAGCATCAGAGTCTTTTCTAATGAGTCAACTCTTCACATGAGGTGGCCAAAGTACTGGAGTTTCAGCTTTAGCGCCATTCCTTCCAAAGAAATCCCAGGGTTGATCTCCTTCAGAATGGACTGGTTGAATCTCCTTGCAGTCCAAGGGACTCTCAAGAGTCTTCTCCAGCACCACAGTTCAAAAGCATCAATTCTTTGGCGCTCAGCCTTCTTCACAGTCCAACTCTCACATCCATACATGACCACAGGAAAAACCATAGCCTTGACTAGACAGTCCTTAGTCGGCAAACATCACCAGATGGTCAACACCGAAATCAGATTGATTATATTCTTTGCAGCCAAAGATGGAGAATCTCTATACAGTCAACGAAAACAAGACCAGGAGTTGATTGTGGCTCAGATCATGAACTCCTTATTACCAAACTCAGACTTAAATTGAAGAAAGTAGGGAAAACCGCTAGACCATTCAGGTAAGACCTATATCAAATCCCTTATGATTATACAGTAGAAGTGAGAAATAGATTTAAGGGCCTAGATTTGATAGATAGAGTGCCTGATGAACTATGGAATGAGGTTTGTGACATCGTACAGGAGACAGGGAAACAGTGGTTTATTTTTCTGGGCTCCAAAATCACTGCAGATGGTGATTGCAGCCATGAAATTAAAAGATGCTTACTCCTTGGAAGGAAAGTTATGACCAACCTAGACAGTATATTACAAAGCAGAGACATTACTTTGCCAAGAAAGGTCCGTCTAGTCCAGGCTATGGTTTTTCCAATAGTCATGTATAGATGTGCGAGTTGGACTGTGAAGAAAGCTGAGTGCTGAAGAACTGATGCTTTTGAACTGTGATGTTGGAGAAGACTTATGAGAGTCCCTTGGACTGCAAGGAGATCCAACCAGTTCATCCTAAAGAAAATCAGTCCTGAGAGTTCATTGGCAGGACTGATGCTGAAGCTGAAGCTCCAATACTTTGGACACCTGATGCAAGGAACTGACTCACTTGAAAAGACCATGATGCTGGGCAAGATTGAAGGCAGGAGGAGAAGGAGATGACAGATGATGAGACGGTTGAATGACATCACCGATTCAGTGGACATGAATTTGGGTAGACTCCGGGACTTGGTGATCAACAGGGAGGTCTGGTGTTCTGCAGTCCACAATGTTGCAAAGAGTCAGACACGACTGAGTGACTGAGCTGAACTGAACATGTTTATGTTGTTTTTCATTAAAATGTCTGCTTCAGTGAAAAATGATGTGAGTGCCATTGAGAATAGTCGGATTCGACTGAGCAACTTCACTTTCTCTTTTCACTTTCATGCTTTGGAGAAGGAAATGGCAATCCACTCCAATGTTCTTACCTGGAGAGTCCCAGGGATGGGGGAGTCTGGTGGGCTGCCATCTATGGGGTCGCACAGAGTCGGACACGACTGAAGTGACTCAGCAGCAGCAGTAAAAGAAGGGACGCACATGCCTCTGCCTCCACGCTGGACAACGAGAAGCCCAGGTCCTAACTGGAGCAGCTGCATGGCTGCAGGCTCATTTTCATATTCTCTGTTCCCCACTGGAAAGTTTAATGAAAACCTCTTTAAGAAAGTATCTAAAAATAAAGAATTAATGCATTTTAAAAGAAAAAAATTAACTGGTACCATTTCTCCTGATATGATACCTTTAGGGACATTAAGAGTGAGAAGAGGTTGTGGCGGATGCTATTCTCTGACGAACTCAAAAATCTTTTCCCAACTGTCCTTCCCATTGCTGCCTATTAGACATTAAAAAAAAACTGAATACTCATTTTCCCAGACTCACATTGTTTCACCTGACATATAATATGAAAATGAAAGTCACTCAGTCATGTCCGACTCTTTGTGACCCCATGGACTATAGAGTCCATGGAATTCTCTAGGCCAGAATACTGGAGTGGGTAGCCAGCCGTTCCCTTCTCGAAGGGATCCTCCCAACCCAGGGATTGAACCCAGGTCTCCCACATTGCAGACGATTTCTGCTGAGCTGCAAGGGAAGGCCGACATATAATACTCTCCAATATTTTGTTAGTGCTTTCTCAGTTGTTTATTTTTATGGCATAGATATTGATAGAGTATAAAATGGTACCCCGAGAATATTTTTGCCAAGAACAAAACACACAGTTTAATAGGGAGAAAAATTTGGTCAAGAAATGGTTGGTAGGAAGGTGAATGTGCCTCAGAGGAGAGGAGGATGATGATTAGAAATGTGGAGGCAATTCTGAGGCCAGCCGGTAAATTGACAGTTTTACTCCTCTTCAGCTCTGGTTTCATCTTTTGATTAAGAGGTACCCACTTTATGATTTACAGAGCATTCTTTCTTGCCTTTGGTGTTTAAGTAATTAAAGTTAATCTCTTTGAAGAAGATCTCAGTTGAATTAATATAAGATTGAAAGAATTATTAAGAGAAAATTAATAAAGCACTTTAGGGTGAGTAACAGATATTACAGTCTTAACATCTGTAATCTGACCCAACAGACAGAACAAACTGTGGCAAAGCAGGGAGTATGAGCCAAATATTCGGCTTCTCTCATTAAAAAACAGGATTATGCAATAGTATAGAATCTGTAAGTCTATTGTTTTAAGAAGGAATTAAGCAGAATTTGTTTATCTGCCTTATAATCATACCAGATATCCAGCCTGGAGGACTCAGCTCCTAGATGTCTCCTATAATGTGGAAGAAATATCCTTGCTTGTTATAAAAGCTTAACAAGAGATTAGAGTCTGAAAGTTGGAGGGGAGAAAAAAAAAAAAGGGAGAAGGAATGACTTTGGAAGGAAAGTAAAGCCATAGGGCTTTTGCATCCTGATTTCCTATCTCTTGTCTCTGGTTTCCAAAGGGATGATGCAAGGCACAGACAGGGATCTTAGATAAGTGAATGGGAAGTAAAGACCAGGGCATTTTTATCTGCTCTCCCATTTGTAGGATGACAATTCAATTTATGGTCCAGAGCACAACCTCTTTTAGAGTGAAAGAAACCACACTGAGACATTTGGGAAAATTGAAAAAACTTTTTTTTTTTTGACAACTGGTATATATGGTTAACTACTCTGTATCAAGAAGGAGTGCATAGCCAACCTACTTTAGAGGATAGGGTGCCTCCTGATAGAGTGAGTGCCCTCGTGGCCTTCCTGTGTGTCACGTACCCTGAGAGGAGAGCTCACTAGCCTGTCATCAGGAAGCTTCTGATGAGGTTAGGTGACCCCACAACAGAGACAGGTGAAAACTCCAGGTCATGAGACTGGATAAAGTAAATGGTGATCATCAAGGGTAGGTAGTCTATAAAGACACTATGAGTCAAAGAGCCTACTGTGATCCAGGGGTAGCTGGATTATCAGAGGTCATTAGACTCTAGTGATCTGAAGACAGAGGACATTGCTCCAGAAAACAGTGTCTACATGAAAAGAGGGGTGTCCTCACTTGCTGTGCCACAAGGACACGTAAGCCATATTCCTTTCCTTATATCCCTGGTGGTCAATTTAGGGAGGGAAACAGGGGATGGGTTGGCTATATGAGGAGATTAAATATTTTTACTAATAAAAATATGAATAGATAAATTGTGTGGTCTTTTAAGTTATAAGGTAAGAGTAAATTTAAACTGGGTACTAATTTATTTGTGTTTCTGTCTTGCAGATAGATTAGTTATAAACAAAATGAAGGAGATAAATCTGCAAAATCTAAGTCATACTGAATTATGTAAGCCTCCTTACTATATTTAAATAACTATATATTTGCTGATAGAGGCAAGATCTCCTCTCTGTATTTCTTCCCCCAAAATCTAAGCAATTTTGATCATTTTATTGATTTTATAGCTTGGTTGGTCAAGGCTAAAGTAGAAGAACGTGATCTAGTTCATCTAGTTCACAAGTGATAGAAGTTGGATTTAGACCAAGCTAAAACATTTTCTCGGGCTCCCAAATCACTGCAGATGGTGACTGCAGCCACGAAATTAAAAGATGCTTGCTCCTTGGAAGAGAAGCTATGACAAACCTAGAGAGCATATTAAAAAGCAGAGACATTACTTTGCCAACAAATGTCCATCTAGTCAAAGCTATGGTTTTTCCAGAAGTCATGTATTGATGTGAGAGCTGGACTGTGAAGAAAGCTGAGTGCTGAAGAATTGATGCTATTGAACTGGAGAAGACAAGGAGATCAGACCAGTCAGTCCTAAATATTCATTGGGAGGACTGATGCTGAAGCTGAAACTCCAGTACTTTGGACATCTGATGTGAAGAACTGACTCCTTGGAAAAGATGCTGATGCTGAGAAAGACTGAAGACAGGAAGAGAAGGGGACGACAAAGAATGAGATGGTTGGATGGCATCACCAACTCAATGGACAGGAGTTTGAGGAAGCTCTGGGAGTTTGTAATGGACAGGAAAGCATGGTGTGCTGCAGTTCATGGAGTCGCAAAGAGTCGGACATGACTGAGTGACTGAACTGAACTGAAAACATTTACATGGCTTATGTTTTGTTCTGTGTGTGTGTCGGTTGCTCAGTCATGTCTGACTCTATGCCACCCCATGGACTACAGCCCACCAGACTTCTCTATCCATGAGATTCTCCAGGCAAGGATACTGGAGTGGATTGCCATGCACTCCTCCAGGAGATCTTCCTGACCCAGGGATCGAACCAGGGTCTCCTGCATTGCAGGTGGACTCTTTACTACCTGAGCCACAAGGGAGANAGCACTCAAGTTTTCTTTATAGTTGAACTCTCACATCCATACATGACTACTGGAAAAACCATAGCTTTGACTAGATGGACTTTTGTTGCCAAAGTAATGTCTCTGCTTTTTAATATGCTGTCTAAGTTGGTCATAACTTTCCTTCCAAGGAGTAAGCATCTTTTAATTTCATTGCTGCAGTCACCATCTACAGTGATTTTGGAGCCCAGAAAAATAAAGTCAGTCACTGTTTCCACTGTTTCCCCATCTATTTGTAATAATAAATAAAATATGCAATAATAAAAAATATAAAATCATAAAATATATTTTGTTTAAAGAAAAAAATTTCTTGAAGAGTTGTCCCTTGAACTTTTGAAACATTTACTTATTATTTTACAAAAAGAAACATTGAATTTAAGACCTAGCCCTGGCTATTGGAAGTGNTAAAATATAAAATCATAAAATATATTTTGTTTAAAGAAAAAAATTTCTTGAAGAGTTGTCCCTTGAACTTTTGAAACATTTACTTATCATTTTACAAAAAGAAACATTGAATTTAAGACCTAGCCCTGGCTATTGGAAGTGATAGTCTCAGGACCAATGGCCAAATATTCTCTTAAATTAGGAGATCATCAGCAAGTAGGTGTTAACTGAAGCTAAGGGCAAGTGTGAACGAGTGAATTACAAAAAACAGGATACTGAGAATGAAATATCAGCAATGCCACAATTTAAACATTGTCACAAGAAGGGGAATCTATGATGGAAATGGAAAGGGAGTACCAGAAAAACATAGAAATAACCAGGGGACGGTGATGAGATGGAGCAAATGTAGAAGATAGTATCAAGAAGCTGGATATACAATTAATATAAATTGTGGATGGTTTCAAGAAGACTTCATAAAATTATGGAACAATATGAAATCAATGATCCATAAATGTTTATGGTAAGGTAGAGGAATTTTGGCTTCCAATGACACTGTAATTATTATCAGAGCATCATAAAATTTGAAAGCAGTTTGATTGATTTTATATTAAAGGAAAACTATTGAAGAATTGACTACTTAAACATGAAGAGCATGAAATGGAAAACAGATAAATGCAAATACCCTCCACAATGGTATACACAAATTATTTTTAATGTAAAGAGAGAGAATGTCAAAATGGATTGGGAAGAAGAATATTCTTGACAGGTAATAGAGATGAAGATGTGGTTGGGGATGCTGGCAACTGGCTGCAAAATCTGTCCCTGACTCGATGACTTTCTCTCTCCTGGGACTTCTCATTATTTCTACCACATTCCTAAGGATATGTTTTCCACTTTAAAATATATCCAAAAGTAAAAAAAGTTTAATTTAATGATTTAAATCACATACTTTAATGTCTTGGAACACATGTGGAAGACAACAGAGAATACCAGGGACCTAGGTAATCTGGCCTTGAATATCCTGCTTCATGAGTTACTAGCCTCTCTCCACAGAGCCAGTGGCATTTTTAATACTGTCCAAAATACCTGTTGGACTTCCCTGGTGGCTCAGTGTTAAAGAATCTGCCTGCTAATGTAGGATACGTGGGTTTGATTCTTGGGTCAAGAAGATCCCCTGGAGAAGGAAATGGCAACCCACTCCATTATTCTTGCCTGGGAAATCCCATGGACAGAACAGCCTAGACTGTAACCCATGGTTACAGTCCATGGGTTCTCAAGGAGTCAGATATAACTGAGTGATAAACAGCAAAAACAAAGATGCCCCTTATAGCTCTGTGTACCCAGTGTCTACAATAGTGTCTAGAAATGTTTGTTGAATGAATCAATGTGTGGATTAATGAATTAGCCCTATTATTTTTCAGTACTTTAGAAAGAAGCAATCCCATAGTATTAGCATCCTTGAATATTATATTATAGTTCTTGAGATTTTAGATTTTGAGTCTATCCGTTTCCAAACTTTTTAATCCCTTTATTTTTCCCTTATCTCTCTCTTGCTATTCGTATTTTTTTTTGTAAATTATTGGACAAAATTTTTTGGGCTTCTTTCCTGTCTTCAACTTAAAAAAAATTCTGCCTTCAAATTTTTCTTTATTTCTTCCCAGACTGTTGTATAAAATAGATTTGTGTGGTAAATATTTTGTGCTTAGTCTCTCAGTAGTATCTGACTCTTTGTAACCCCACGGATTGTCTGTAGGGATTCTCCAGGGAAGAATACTGGAGTGGGTTGCCATGCCCTTCTCCAGGGGATCTTCCCAACCCAGAATAGAACCCAGATCTCCTGCACTGCAGATGGATTCTTTACCATCTGAGCCAAATATTTTAGAGGTATTCTTTTCCATCATAACAAAGGATAGAAGATTTTAAATGTTACAATTATAATTTCTATGAAATATTTTTACTTAATAGTATTCTATTAAAAACCAAACAGTCTTCCCTATTAACTTGATGCTACTTGTTAGTTTTAATCAGGACATTGACTCTGGATATTGGGAAAATCCATGGTAAATCTGTAATACTACTTTCCTGTGCTTCGTCTAAGATTTATTGGAACACTTATTATTGACTGGGTTTCACATGTTTTTCCTTGAGTCCTGTAAGCATCTTTCTTCTTTCTGAATGTTTTTGGATTATCAGAACAGTTGATGGATGTCTACCATGTAGACCAATGTCAGTACCAAACACATAAGATTTTTGTTTAATTGGGAAAAAGAGGTAAAGTGATCCAGTAATTTATCTATGTTCCAATATTTAATGACGGAGTTAGGTTAGAATCTGTTTCTTTAGACTCCAAGTACTTTTACTTTTTTGTGGGGTGNAATTATAATTTCTATGAAATATTTTTACTTAATAGTATTCTATTAAAAACCAAACAGTCTTCCCTATTAACTTGATGCTACTTGTTAGTTTTAATCAGGACATTGACTCTGGATATTGGGAAAATCCATGGTAAATCTGTAATACTACTTTCCTGTGCTTCGTCTAAGATTTATTGGAACACTTATTATTGACTGGGTTTCACATGTTTTTCCTTGAGTCCTGTAAGCATCTTTCTTCTTTCTGAATGTTTTTGGATTATCAGAACAGTTGATGGATGTCTACCATGTAGACCAATGTCAGTACCAAACACATAAGATTTTTGTTTAATTGGGAAAAAGAGGTAAAGTGATCCAGTAATTTATCTATGTTCCAATATTTAATGACGGAGTTAGGTTAGAATCTGTTTCTTTAGACTCCAAGTACTTTTACTTTTTTGTGGGGTGTGGGGGGGTAATTGGAGAATATTTGCTCTCTTTTGGCATCCTTGTGGCTTGAAAAATAATTGATTCCCCCCCCTCCTATTTTCTTCCTCTCAGTCTGGAATCCCTAAGATCTCAAAAGATATACTTTGGTTATGATGACCTCGAAATCTGAAATTGTGTTTCTCTGAGCTCAGAGTTTTGGGATAAAAATCTCTACATATGATAAAGGTAGATTATTAAAATTCTCTTTTAATATTTGGAATAAGAATTAAAGTTAAGGAAGTTAGACCTAATAACAATTGAAGTAAGCTTTAAATTGGATTTGGAACATTTAGAAATGTTTAAATTATTTAACTAGTGGCTACTGATTTAAAATAAAGTATACAGGAATAAATATAATACTAGATCGTCAAAAGTCAAGGAACCTAACCATTAAGACAAACTTTGGAGAAGCATGGGGAGTTTTGCAGGTCCTGAAGATTTTGAATTGAAAAACAAATTAGAATGTGTAGTATTTGAATGGACTCTTAAATGTAACAGGAAATAGTTTTTATAAATTTTTCAAATTCCAGAACAAAATTCATACCTGTGTATGAGAGAAAACCTTTTCTAAAAGATGTTTGATACTGATTTCCCTGTTGGGAGAATAACTTTTTTAATATCGGACTTTGAATAGGTTGTGAGTCTAAGATGACTTCTGAAAAGTATATCAAGATTGTTGTACAAGAGACTTAAATTTGTGTAAAAAATTTTGCTGTTATCTAATATAAATTAATTTTATAAATGCAAATTAAATTTTTAGTGTTTACAATTGAATAATAGTATACCTTTTAGAATGGTTAGAATTTTAAAAAAAACTAACAGCAATAAATATTGGCAATGATGTGGAGTAACTGGAAGACTCAGAGATTGAAAATATTGTGAATACTTTGGAAAACACTTTGGTAATTAAAAAGTTAAATGAAATATGGAATATGCCATCTATTTAAGGTACTTGAGCATCTGTGAAGTTTGGTATCCTTGGACGTCTTGGCAACCAAACTCCCATGGATACCAAGGGATGACTCTCCTTGAATGAAATGAACTTTGAGGAGAACAGCATCTACTAGACAACTTTAGGATTTTTACTGAGACCTCCTTCTGACCCTTTTATATTTTTTAAAGTCCACTTCACATGTACGTATGTGATTGTGTGAGTGTTTTCTATCTTGCAAAGGTACATGTGTGCCTATATGTATGCGTGCTTCTGCGCATGCATGTGTGTGTGCTTGTAAGTGTGTGTGTGTAGGTGTACGTGTGTAGTCCCAGTGAAGGTTAATGGCCATGATTAGATGAAAGTCTTTCAGGGCTAAAGATAGCAAAAGCATAACCATGAGAACTTCTATCCCAGAAATCTATATACATTTTTGGTGAGGTTTGATTTCCTTAGATATAAAATATGGTTTTTAGTTCTTAATGTTTATTAAGGAGCTTGCAAATATAGTCAAACTTAGCTGATGTCTAGGTTATTATAACATTAGCATCCTTTAAGAAGACATAACTAGAAACATCCTCATCATCAATTTATTCATTTTCTCATTTAAAAATATTTATTGTGCTATTTGTTTATGAATACTGTGTTACTTATTGGTGACATAGTGGAGAGCAAAACATATATATGTTATTTATTATGCTGTAACAAATCATCCTAAAACTCAGTGGTTTAACAAACAGCCATTTCATATGCTCATAATTCTATGGATCAGCAGTTTGGACTTGGGAAGTAAACTCAACTGAGTGGTTTTTCTATTGGTTTCATAGGGGCTATTCATTCAACTGTAGTCAGCAAGTGGTTAAGTTGGGAGTTGGTTGATCTAAAGGATCGCAGAGGAGATAACTTGTCTCATCTCCACACAGTCTCATTGTCAAAGATGTTAGCTTGGCTTCTTTATATGGTGCCAGAAGGATTCCCAATGAACAACAAGGCAGCCAAGATGGAGAAAGCAAAAGATCTTTAAAACCTCTGCTTGTATTACATTTGCTGATGTCTCATCAACCAAAGGGCTTCCCTGGTAGCTCAGCTGGTAAAGAATCTGCCTGCAATGCAGGAGACCTGGGTTTGATCCCTGGATTGGGAAGATCCCCTGGAGGAGGGCATGGCAACACACTGTAGTATTTTTGCCTGGAGAATTCCATGGACAGAGGAGCCTGGCAGGCTACAGTCCATAAGGTCTCAAAGAGTTGGACACTTAGTGACTGAGCTCAGCACAGCACAGCATCAACCAAAACATGTCACGTTGTCACTGGCTGTGGGAGGGACTTAAGATCATGGGTACAAGGAGGTGTCATTCATTAAAGGCCATTACTATAATTGTTGTTTTTCAGTAACTCAGTCGTGTCCAACTCTTTGCCACCCCATAGACTGCAACACGCCAGGCTTCCCTGTCCTTCACCGTCTCTCAGAGCTTGCTCAAATTCATGTCCATTGAGTCAGTGATGCCATCCAACCATCTTGTGCTCTGTCATCCCCTTCTCCTCCTGCTTTCAATCTTTCCCAGCATCGGGGTCTTTTCCAATGAGTTGGCTCTTCAAATCAGGTGGCCAAGTTCCTGAAGCTTCATCTTAGCATCAGTTCTTCCAATGAACAGTCAGAGTTGATTTCTCTTAGGAATGACTGATTTGATATCCTTGGAGTCCAAGGGACTCTCAAGAGCCTCCTCCAACACCACAGTTCAAAAAGCATCAATTTTTTAGTGCTCAGCCATCTTTATGGTCCAAATCTCACATCCATACATGACTACTGGAAAAACCATAGTTTTGACTATATAGGCCTTTGTCAACAAAGTAATATTTCTACTTTTTAATATACTGTCTAGATTTGTCATAGTTTTTCTTCCAAGGAGCAAGCATCTTTTAATTTCATGGCTGCAGTCACCAGCTGCAGTAATTTTGGAGCCCAAGAAAATAGTCTGTCACTGTTTCCATTGTTTCCTCATCTATTTGCCATGAAGTGATAGGACCAGATGCCATGATGTTAGTTTTTTGAATGTTGAATTTTAAGCCAGCTTTTTCACTTTCCTCTTTTACTCTCATCAAGAGAGTCTTTAGTTCCTCTTCACTTTCTACCATAAGGGTGGCAGAAGTTATTATTACTATAATAATCCATCATGATCAGCATGCTGATTATGCATATGTATTTTTGAATTAGTGTTTTCATTTTCTTTGGATGAATACCCAGGAGTGGAATTATTGGATCAGATAGTAGTTCTGTTTTTAATTTTTTTCAGGAAAAATTCATACTGTTTTTGATATTGACTGTATCAATTTATAGTCCCACCAACAGTGTGTGAAGGTACACTTGTCTCCACATCCTTGCCAACATTTGTTATTTATTCTGTTTTTTTAAAAATTAATTTTTTTATTGAAGAATAGTTGCTTTATAGAATTTCGCTGTTTTCTGTCAAACCTCAACATGAATCAACCATAGGTTTACATATATCCCCTCCCTTTGGAAACTTCCTCCCATCTCCCTCCCCATCCCACCCTTCTAGGTTGATACAGCACCCCTGTTTGAGTTTCCTGAGCCATACAGCAAATTCCCATTGGCTATCTATTTTACATATGGTGATGTAAGTTTCCATGTTACTCTTTCCATTCATCTCACCCTCTCCTCTCCTCTCCTCGTGTCCATAAGTCTATTCCCTGTCTGTTTCTCCACTGTTGCCCTGTAAATAAATTCTTCAGTACCATTTTTCTAGATTCAATATATATATGTGTTAGATATGTTGTTTATCTTTCTCTTTCTGACTCACTTCACTCTGTATAATAGGTTCTAGGTTCATCCACCTCATTAGAAATAACTCAAATGTGTTCCTTTTTATGGCTGAGTAATAGTCCATTGTGTATATGTTCCACAACTTCTTTATCCATTCATCTGTTGATGGACATCTAGGTTGCTTCCATGTTCTAGCTACTGTAAATAGTGCTGCAGTGAACAATGGGATACATGTGTCTCTTTCAATCTTGGTTTCCTCAGGGTATATGCCTAGGAGTGGGATTCTTGGGTCATATGGTGATTTTATTCCTACTTTTTAAAGGAATCTCCATACTATCTTCCATAATGGCTATATCATTTTACATTCCCACCAACAGTGTATTTCTGATAATGGTCATTCTGACAGATGTAGGGCGGTATCTCACTGTGATTTTGATTTGCATTTCCATGATGATTTGTGATACTGAGCAGCCTTTCGTGTGTCTGTTGGCCATCTGTATGTCTTCTTTGGAAAAAAATATGTATTCAGGTTCTCTGCTCATTTTTAAATCAGATTGTTTGTTGTTTGATATTGAGTTGTATCTCTTGTATACCAAATTAGCAAATTAAATAGATATGAAATTATTTCACCTATGCTTGACTTTTTAAAAAATTTTATTTTTACTTTATTTTACTTTACAATACCGTATTGGTTTTGCCATACATTGACATGATTGGGTGTATACGAGCTCCCAATCCTGAATCCCCCTCCCACCTCCCGCCCTATATCTTTTAAAAATAATTAAAATAGTAAGACATGGTTTAAACCTTACCCTCATCCCTTTCCCCATACTCTCTTAACAGGTGATTAAAGCATTCTCCTTTTCTTATTGGAAAAGCGAAAACAGCAAAGTTTTCCTATAATTCTATTATGTTTTCCTTTGGTTGTAAATATAAAACAAATACAGACAATTCTCTCTTTGTCTATCCAACTTAATTTCAAAACACCAGTTTCAGAATAGTTCCTTCTAATATTTAAAGCTAATCTAATATATTCTAAACAGTTTGCGAACTCAAATGCCTCCAGTGCCAGCAGAAGAGACTAGAGAGCTACACCATTAGAGTGAGCACTTTGTCTAGACTGAGTTCACACTTTGTTTATAGAAGGTAAATGTGTGCTGTCATCTGGGAATGGCAACAAGTGAATGTCTGCCATTTGTTGTTTTAAAGACTCTGTGTACTGTACTTTAAAACACAGTTATTTTCCAACCTTTGACTCTTCAGGCTGAAAATTTTCAGCTCACATAATCATTGGAAATCCAAGGTATAGGGTATCCAAACTGTAATATTTTTATAGCTCTCCGATAAACTTTCTTTACAACTTTTTCTCCCCCTTTAGTATAAAGTATATTATATTTTAAAACAAGTTTATTGCACTTGTTGTGTTTTTGAATCTGAGTTTTTGTTTTGTAATTATTTTGATCTGTTATTATTATGACCTTT
>SJYW01041683.1:198019-238860 GCA_006410735.1 Raphicerus campestris | reverse complement strand
TTTTTAATATACTGTCTAGATTTGTCATAGTCTTTCTTCCAAGGAGCAAGCATCTTTTAATTTCATGGCTGCAGTCACCAGCTGCAGTAATTTTGGAGCCCAAGAAAATAGTCTGTCACTGTTTCCATTGTTTCCTCATCTATTTGCCATGAAGTGATAGGACCAGATGCCATGATGTTAGTTTTTTGAATGTTGAATTTTAAGCCAGCTTTTTCACTTTCCTCTTTTACTCTCATCAAGAGAGTCTTTAGTTCCTCTTCACTTTCTACCATAAGGGTGGCAGAAGTTATTATTACTATAATAATCCATCATGATCAGCATGCTGATTATGCATATGTATTTTTGAATTAGTGTTTTCATTTTCTTTGGATGAATACCCAGGAGTGGAATTATTGGATCAGATAGTAGTTCTGTTTTTAATTTTTTTCAGGAAAAATTCATACTGTTTTTGATATTGACTGTATCAATTTATAGTCCCACCAACAGTGTGTGAAGGTACACTTGTCTCCACATCCTTGCCAACATTTGTTATTTATTCTGTTTTTTTAAAAATTAATTTTTTTATTGAAGAATAGTTGCTTTATAGAATTTCGCTGTTTTCTGTCAAACCTCAACATGAATCAACCATAGGTTTACATATATCCCCTCCCTTTGGAAACTTCCTCCCATCTCCCTCCCCATCCCACCCTTCTAGGTTGATACAGCACCCCTGTTTGAGTTTCCTGAGCCATACAGCAAATTCCCATTGGCTATCTATTTTACATATGGTGATGTAAGTTTCCATGTTACTCTTTCCATTCATCTCACCCTCTCCTCCCCTCTCCCCGTGTCCATAAGTCTATTCCCTGTCTGTTTCTCCACTGTTGCCCTGTAAATAAATTCTTCAGTACCATTTTTCTAGATTCCATATATATATGTGTTAGATATGTTGTTTATCTTTCTCTTTCTGACTCACTTCACTCTGTATAATAGGTTCTAGGTTCATCCACCTCATTAGAAATAACTCAAATGTGTTCCTTTTTATGGCTGAGTAATAGTCCATTGTGTATATGTACCACAACTTCTTTATCCATTCATCTGTTGATGGACATCTAGGTTGCTTCCATGTTCTAGCTACTGTAAATAGTGCTGCAGTGAACAATGGGATACATGTGTCTCTTTCAATCTTGGTTTCCTCAGGGTATATGCCTAGGAGTGGGATTCTTGGGTCATATGGTGATTTTATTCCTACTTTTTAAAGGAATCTCCATACTATCTTCCATAATGGCTATATCATTTTACATTCCCACCAACAGTGTATTTCTGATAATGGTCATTCTGACAGATGTAGGGCGGTATCTCACTGTGATTTTGATTTGCATTTCCATGATGATTTGTGATACTGAGCAGCCTTTCGTGTGTCTGTTGGCCATCTGTATGTCTTCTTTGGAAAAAAATATGTATTCAGGTTCTCTCCTCATTTTTTAATCAGATTGTTTGTTGTTTGATATTGAGTTGTATCTCTTGTATACCAAATTAGCAAATTAAATAGATATGAAATTATTTCACCTATGCTTGACTTTTTAAAAAATTTTATTTTTACTTTATTTTACTTTACAATACGGTATTGGTTTTGCCATACATTGACATGATTGGGTGTATACGAGCTCCCAATCCTGAATCCCCCTCCCACCTCCCGCCCTATATCTTTTAAAAATAATTAAAATAGTAAGACATGGTTTAAACCTTACCCTCATCCCTTTCCCCATACTCTCTTAACAGGTGATTAAAGCATTCTCCTTTTCTTATTGGAAAAGCGAAAACAGCAAAGTTTTCCTATAATTCTATTATGTTTTCCTTTGGTTGTAAATATAAAACAAATACAGACAATTCTCTCTTTGTCTATCCAACTTAATTTCAAAACACCAGTTTCAGAATAGTTCCTTCTAATATTTAAAGCTAATCTAATATATTCTAAACAGTTTGCGAACTCAAATGCCTCCAGTGCCAGCAGAAGAGACTAGAGAGCTACACCATTAGAGTGAGCACTTTGTCTAGACTGAGTTCACACTTTGTTTATAGAAGGTAAATGTGTGCTGTCATCTGGGAATGGCAACAAGTGAATGTCTGCCATTTGTTGTTTTAAAGACTCTGTGTACTGTACTTTAAAACACAGTTATTTTCCAACCTTTGACTCTTCAGGCTGAAAATTTTCAGCTCACATAATCATTGGAAATCCAAGGTATAGGGTATCCAAACTGTAATATTTTTATAGCTCTCCGATAAACTTTCTTTACAACTTTTTCTCCCCCTTTAGTATAAAGTATATTATATTTTAAAACAAGTTTATTGCACTTGTTGTGTTTTTGAATCTGAGTTTTTGTTTTGTAATTATTTTGATCTGTTANTTTTTATAGCTCTCCGATAAACTTTCTTTACAACTTTTTCTCCCCCTTTAGTATAAAGTATATTATATTTTAAAACAAGTTTATTGCACTTGTTGTGTTTTTGAATCTGAGTTTTTGTTTTGTAATTATTTTGATCTGTTATTATTATGACCTTTGGACAGTTGTATTATGCCCTCTTGCTGAGGAAGTATTAAGTAACAATTAGTCTGCATTCCCACTTTAAAGTGTTACTGGTATAAACCTTTGCTGATAGTCTGGAATGCTGAAGATGCTTTCAGCTAAACATAAATAGATTTACAGAATGCTAGACCCTGAGCTGAGCAAGAAAACACACTAGCCATTCATTTAGAAGTAGCTGTTATTGACATATAAATATTGTCAAGTAAACAGTTCAATAGCCTTAAGCATGTACTTCCTGTCTGAAGGGCTGAGACTTCAGAGGTTTGAGGGAATAGATAAAATTTCTTAGCCTCTTCTTTTCCTGTGTGATTCCCTTCAACTTTTTAAACTCTTCCCACTAATAATCTATAGCATTTTCTCCTAGCTGTTAAAACACGCAAATATTTTTAAATAAATGAATCAATGAATAAATGCATAATGTCCTAACAATTTTTTCATTTCTTTCTCAATTCTACCTGTTCTCATTTAGACATAAAGAATATTTACACATATTACCAGTCTATAAAATACTGTATTTTTCTGTTAAATGAACACATACTCTAATTCTTTAGTCTATTGAGATATTTGAAAAAAATAATGGTTTTTCTGGTCTAGACTTCCATGAAAAATATATATTAGCTGGATCTCCCAAATCTGGCATATTTTGAAAAAAGTATGCTCAAAGGAAAGATGTGCCTTACACCCCTTATTAAGTTCTACTTGGAGCTGATCTTCAAGATTAATCTGCTCCTTTGGGTTACTGTCAATGTAAATCTAAAAGAAGAGCAAAATTTTACTAAGATGGATTCACAATGTTTTGTTTTTTGGAAGTATTTTTGAACTGAGCAACCAACAAACTTTATCTTCTATAGTAAACATTAAATAATCTAAATTAGATAATGCTAAGTAAACAGCTTTAGTACAGTCTCAAGACAGAAATAATATGCAAATTCCAAATTTTTTATTATTATACATATATGTAACATTCTAGAGTTTATGAACTACCATTGATGGTATTATTAAGGCACAACATAAGCAGTTTAACTATTAAAAAATGTTTAGGGTAGAGTAAAAGTTGGCAAATGTTATCATACACACTGTTAAAAGTGTTTAATATTTTCAAATGTCACAGGAGAACCTGGAACTTTAATATTAAACCTTGTACATTTAGGATTTAATTTTGTAGTTCTTTGTAACATTTACTTTGCCAGTCTTTGATATTAATCTCCTTTTTTGTTTGATTTGCTTTGGGTAAAACTTAAAAAAAATCTTTTATTTTGTATAAAATCTATAATGTATCTTTGAAAAATAGAATTTCTACTTTGATTTCCTCATTGTATATGTGTATTAGATCAGTGAAGTTTTCAAGCTTAAATTGTACATAGAATAAGTTTATCTAAAATAAATTTATTGGATAAAGCCAACTGATATGGTCCAATGTTTTCCTGTTGTGCCAAATTTAGATGGCATATTAAAAAGCCAAGACATCACTTTGCCAACAAAGGTCCATATAGTCAAAGCCATGGTTTTTCCAATAGTCATGTATGGATGTGAGAGTTGGATCATAAAGAAGGCCAAGTGTTGAAGAACTGATGCTTTCAAATTGTGGTGCTGGAGAAGACTCCTGAGAGTCACTCAGACTGCAAGGAGATCAAACCAGTCAATCCTAAAAGAAATCAACCCTGAATATTCATTGGAAGGACTGATGCTGCAGCTGAAGCTCCAATACACTGGCCACCTGATGTGAAGAACCAATTTTTTGGAAAAGACCTTGATTCTGGGAGAAGAAGGCAAAAGGAGAAGAGCAGATGGAAGAGGATTAGATGGTTAGGTAACATCACCAACTTAATGAACATGAATATGAGCAAACTCTGGGAGATAGTGAAGGATAGAGGAGCCTGGCATGCTGCAGTCCATGGGGTGCCAAAGAGTTGGACACAACTTAGCAACTGAACAACAGCAACAATAACAACACAATGGTCCAATGATGCGCTTTACAATTTCACATATACATTGCTGTATTTTTAACTGTATTCTGAATGTTATGACAATATTTGGAACCACAATGCCTTAGTTAGAATTTGAGTATTGATGTGATCCATCTTGGGAATGTTACTTCATCTCTCTAAACTTCATGAAATGCAAAAAGGCAAAATGGTTGTCTGAGGAGGCCTTACAGAGCTGAGAAAAGAAGAGAAGTGAAAGGCAAAGGAGAAAAGGAAAGATATACCCTCTGAATGCAGAGTTCCAAAGAATATCAAGGAGAGATAAGAAAGCTTTCGTAAGTGAACAATGCAAAGAAATAGAGGAAAAAAATAGAATGGGAAATACTAGAGATCTCTTCAAGAAAATCAGGGCTACCAAGGGAATATTTCATGCAAAGATGGGCACAATAAAGGACAGAAGCAGTATGGACCTAACAGAAGCAGAAGATATTAAGAAAAGGAGGCAAGAATACATAGAAGAACTATACAAACAAACAAATTTTAATGTCCCAGATAATCATGATGGTGTAATCATTCACCTAGAGCCAGACATCCTGGAGGCTGAAGTCAAGTGGGCCTTAGGATGCATCACTACAAGCAAAGCTAGTGGAGGTGATGGAATTCCAGTTGAGCTATTTCAAGTCCTAAAAAATGATGCTGTGAAAGTGCTGCACTCAATATACCAGCAAATTTGGGAAACTTGGCAGTGTCCACAGGATTGGAAAAGGTCAGCTTTCATTCTTTGACTTTCCCAAAGAAAGGCAATGCCAAAGAATGTATGAACTACTGCAGAATTGCACTCATTTCACACGCTAGCCAAGTAATACTCAAAATTCTCCAAGCCAGGCTTCACCAGTACATGAACCAAGAACTTCTAGATGCTCAAGCTGGATTTAGAAAAGGCAGATGAACCAGAGATCAAACTGCCAACATCTTTTAGATCATAGAAAAAGCAAGAGAATTAAAAAAAATCACCTACTTCTGTTTCATTGACTATGCTAAAGCCTTTGGCTGTATGGATAACAACAAACTGTGGAAAATTCTTAAAGAGATGGAACACCAGAGCACCTGACCTGCCTCAGATACACAGATGACACCACCCTTATGGCAGAAAGTGAAGAAGGACTAAAGGTCATCTTGACGAAAGTGAAAGAGGATAGTGAAAAAGTTGGCTTAAAGCTCAACATTCAGAAAACTAAGATTATGGCAGGCAGTCCCATCACTTTATGGCAAATACATGGAGAAACAGTGGAAACAGTGGTAGACTTTATTATTTTTTTCGGCTCTAAAATCACTGCAGATGGTGACTGCAGCTATGAAATAAAAAGATGCTTGCTCCTTGAAAGAAAAGTTATGACCAATGTAGACAGCATATTAAAAAGCAGACGTTACTTTGCCAACAAAGGTCTGTCTAGTCAAGGCTATGGTTTTCCCAGTGGTCATGTATGGATGTGAGAGTTGGACTATGAAGAAAGCTAAGTTACAAAGAATTGATGCTTTTGAACTGTGGTGTTGGAGAAGGCTCTTGAGAGTCCCTTGAATTGCAAGGAGATCCAACCAGTCCGTCCTAAAGGGTATCAGTCCTGGGTGTTCATTGGAAGGACTGATGTTGAAGCTGAAGCTCCAACACCTGATGTGAAGAGCTGACTCATTTGAAAACATCCGGATGCTGAGAAGGATTGAAGGCAGGAGGAGAAGGTGATGACAGAGGATGAGATGGTTGGATGGCATCACCAACTCGATGGACATGAGTTTGAGTAAACTCTGGGAGTTGGTGATGGACAGAGGGCCCTGGTGTGCTATAGTCCATGGGGTTGCAAAGAGTTGGACATGACTGAGCAACTGAACTGAACTTAGCATTATAAACACATCTAGTCATTTTTATCCCAAGGAAGAATGTGAAGTTGTAATCATCTTTTGTCCTCGACCAGGGATGGAAGAGTAGAGGGATATTACACTTTTCTTTTGAAAATGTACTGTGCCCAGTGTTCTGTGCTTCAAGGGTATTAACTGGGTTGTGCCTTGCTGGCTGTACCTTGCTAGGGGGAGTTAGACAAACTAGTTTAGAAGTCATTTTTACAGGTACTGTTTTTTGATTTTATAAAGTATATCTTTTTCTAAGAATTTGTCCATTTTGTCTTCTTAGCTCCATAGCTGTAATGCCATTTTGATAACAGAATATGAGTCTTATTCTTTATCATCCATTTAAGCCCTTCATGACCAATGCTTCTGTGTGTGGTACAGACCTCAGCTTCTCCCAAGTGTTCTAGACCCTTTGAACTAATTGTATCACAATAGGCTTCCTTTCTAGTGCATTACGACTACTTTTACTTGATATGCTCTTATGTCATTGATTAAAAAAAATCTATTTCTTGACTTCATATTTCCCTAAATATTTTACTTCAAGTTTTCAAAACATTTTTGTCTTGTTTGTTCCATTCTTCACCAGCCTTTTGCTGTCATCAACTCATTCTTATCACTAATAACAACCAAATCGCCAGGTTCAATGAATCTCCCCTGTACTACCACTCAGCAGCTTTCTATATGATTCACCACTCATTCCTTAACAACTTGATTCTCTACACTGCTTCCTCTTTCTCAGTCTCCGTGTGCTGATAGTCCTTCTCTTTCTGACTTCACTGGGTGACAGTCTCTAAGTTCAACCACATCTCTGTAAATGGCACAATTTCATTTCTTTTCTGGCTGAATAATATACCACTGTATATATGTGCCAAATCTTTATCTGTTTATATGTTGATAGACCTTTAGGTTGCTTGCGTGTTCTGGCTACTGTAAACAGTGCTGCATTGAACACAGGGGTGCATGTATCTTCTGGAATTATATGCCCAGGAGTGGGATTGTTGGGTCATATGGTAGTTTTTTAAGGAAACTCCATACTGTTTGCCATAGTGGCTATATTGATTTACATTCCCACCAACAGTGTAAGATGGTTCTCTTCTCTCCACATCTTCAGCATTTATTATTTGTAGATTTTTTGATGATGACCATTCTGACAGATGTGATGTGATATCTCATTATAGTTTTGATTTACATTTCCCTAATAATTAATGAGGTTGAACCTCTTTTCATGTACCTCTTGGCCATCTGTACCTTTGTTTCTTCACATTAATCTTTTGGAGAATTTACCTGCTATTAAAATAACAATAAAGTTTATTTTACTTCTTATATAGACACTAGAGGAAAATTTTCATTTTTCCTTTTCAAATCTTATTTTTATTATGAAAAGAAGAGATATTTAACCTTTCCCCCTTACTTTATGTTATTTAATTTGTGGTAAACATTTGACAATTCTGTTCTTCTCCATCCTGCCTGTGAGTATGCAAGAATACCAGTATCAGCCCGTATTTTCCTAGCTTACTAACTTGTCTACTCTACTCAGCCTCCTCTATCCTACAGGGCCCCATCTGCACTTTAACAATATTGATGATTAATTCTTCAGAGGGTGGTTTAAACTGCAAGGCAGAACCTGGAACTAAGCCAGAGACTGGCCATATGCTCTGAGACATCTCTACAGCAGAGAAAAGAATGTTTTTTGAAGAACATTTCTATTATCTTATTGAAAGATAGCCTAGAAGCTCCTGCTCTAAGTGGTTCTGGAGGGTCATAGTAATAAGTTAGATGATTGTAAACTTGCAATAAAAATGACCCAGTTTAGGCCCTCATAGTGACTGCATGTTAGACTGCAGGAAAGCAGAGTATTTCCCACACATCAAAAAAGGAGATCGTTTTGCATTCCATTTAATTTGTTACATTTTTCTTCTGGAACTCCTTTTTCCCCTTAAATTTTGCTGTTACCATATCACTGTACATTACAATATTGGTATTTTCAGTGACATCTCGGTAGTATTGAATGGTACAAGGCTTGAAATGATTATTTCTGCCGTTTATGAATCATGTGATCTGGAAAATAGCTTAGTTCTTAGAAATTTCAGTTTCCTCTTTTGTAAGACCCTCCTTCTCAGTATGGTTGTGGAGATTAAATAAGACAGTGCCTGTGGAAGTATGTGACACAAAACATCACTGGAAGGCAGTGGTAGGTCTAAGAGTTTCAGTTTTGTGGAACAGCTATATTCATAGCTGTCTGTTGTATTAATATTATTCTTGAGCTACTTGGTGTTTAAAAGTCAAAAGGTAAAAACTTACATCTTTGAGAAAATAATGAGTAGTATGTATATTTTAAACTGTAAAAGACAAATTTACTTAAATTAGTTAAAACAAGGTAATTATACTTTAGGTGTGTCTAACACTGGCAAAATTATTTGATAGTGTTAAATTTATTGAAGACATTTAGAGATAATTTGTTTCAATGATGGTTTTTATTGCTAATGAATTATTTATAAAATATAGGAGAAAAAGAGAGGCTTGATTTGATTATATAGAATAACTAAAATCAGGATATAATATCACCGTTAGTGATTATACTCTTAATTCTCCACCAAATAGCTGCCAATTATCTGAAAGCATCTTCATTTTACTCTTGGTTTTATTTATTCTCTCTTTTCATGAATTGTGGAAATAAATAAGACATTACTAACCCCCTTTTTTGAATCCATTAATATGATTTTCATATTTTTTAAAATTTAAGGTATTATAAAATTGTACTTGTTACTGGTGTATGATTATTAAATGGTTAGTAAAACTGTTTAATTCAATTGGATTAAAACCTTTTACTAATTTTATGTGGGAATTAAGAAAAAAATTGCCTGTATTCCCAAATCCCCATCATTTATTTAGTCATGCAATTTTGTTTACTACTTATGCCTTTTAAACATTTCTCAGCTCTAATCTCATTGCCACAGTCATTGTTTGGTCTTCTCATTGGTGCTTTACAGTGCCTGTATAAATTATAACTTTACTATTCTGTCTTACTACAATCTTTTCTGTTCCAATTCCTGCTCCACAAAATAGCCACTCCTTATAAAAATGAGATCATACACATTCTTTCTTTAATACCATTATATGGTTTCTAATATCTAGAAGAAAAAGCCTAAACTTCTGAGCACTGTGTAAAAAATCCTTTATAATATCCCCAACTTTCATTGTTGATGTGCTCCCAGCACCCAAGCCCTGGTGCATTTATGGTGGTCAGTGAATTTTTGATGAATGAATGAATGAATAAACTTCCCATTTTAAGCTTCTTCTGCTTCTATACCCTCTGCCCCATTCCCACACTCAAATCTTGCTTTGCTTTGAATAACGCTCTTTCCTTCCCCTGTGTTAAGTGCATTTAAGCTTGCAAAAAAGGCTTTAGTAAAATGGACTAAAGGGATTTTTGTCTGTGAGGCTTGTAGGAATAAGTTCAGGCCATAATCAAGTGCAGAGGATTGTTGGCATAGTTACATATTATAATTCAAAACAAAGGACTCACGTAGGCACTGACGAAAGTAAGAGTGTTTATAAATGGAGTGTTATTTTAATCCTCTCCTCCCTGTTGTTTAATTTTATGATTCTAAAAAAGCAAACAGTAAATGAAATAATACTGGTTCATAATGATGAAATGAAATTATTTCTTTCTCGGGAGAAATTCCACAATGTTTCAGAAGAAATTATTTGGGGAGAGGAGGAATGTAGAGACATGGAACCATTTTGAGAGACAAGAGAGTTCCAAGAAAGAGCTATAAGAAGAAGTGATTGATTTTTTTTTACCTTCTAGAGTGAATAAGAATAAGAACCTGGGGGGAGCAGGATAGCAGCAGAAGGCATGACTGGATCTTAAAATGTAGGAAGGAACTGCTGTGAGTGGAAATGAGAAGGGAAGAGAAGAAGGAACAGTTAAGATCATCTAGAACAGGGATGCCTACTCAGGGCAGTCTACTGTGTGCGCAGTATTTTGGTGTGACTTGTTTTATTTTCTTGCATAGTGTATAGCAGTCATAGGAACAAAGTAGTTAAATGAAATAAAAGTAAAGGAGAGGAGAAAATAATGATTCCAGAGGCTATTTTTTAACAACACATTTATGTAGAATGGACATTGAAATTGAGCCTACAGTGTAGGGTTGTCCGACTGGGTGAAGTGTGGAATGCATAACGTATGGGAAATGCTGAGTTAGGTCCTTGTTCTCAAGGGGCTATCTGTGGTAGATATGAAGGACAGAAGGATCTGCGAGATTAGAACGAATTGAACAAGAAGCAGAGAAGTACACATGGGCAAGAGCTGGACTATGTACCTCATTCCTAAAGATCAATGATTCTCACTTGGGAGCAATTTTGGACAGCCTCCATCCACCCCATCTCAGGACATTTGGCAATGTCTGGAGATATTTTTGATGGTGACAACTGAAGAAGGATACTACCTAGCCTCTATAACTAAAGCTTCTATAACTCCTAGGAAAGCCTCCCTCCCTTCCCCCCATAACAAAGAATTACTGAGTCCATACACCAAGGCTAAGAAACCTTGTGGATAGACCATAGTGAAGTGTTACATTGGTCTTAGTCAACATATGTGATATCAGAAATGTTTGCTGTTTAGTCTGTGCACAATACTTCAATACAGATTGAAAAGTGAGACAATATGTACTTTTGAAATTGATTTGGTAACTTTATTCCTGGACTTTTATGTTTTAAGTTCAATAATGTTTTTATAAACTACTGCCTCAATTATTACCTGAATACCTATCCTTCAGTGACTCTATCACATATTGCTTTAAATTATCCATATAATGGGATACTATTTTCTATTTCTTTTCTAAGAAGGAGTTAATTTGATTTATTTTATTCAGTGAGCTGTAATCCAACAAGTATGAAAAACTTCCGATTTATATTTAATGCTATAGAGTAGCATTTTCAATATATACTCTCTCGCTGTTAATCACTCAGTATTTTGAAAGGACAGCTAAGTATTAATAATTTATCCTATTTTTGATGTTTAATAATGTAGAATGATTTTTTTCATGTAGTTTAAGGGTAAAGTATGGAAATTGGGCATTGGGATCTGAACAATATATGAGTATGTAGGAGAATGGGCATTGCTATCAGACAAAACTGATTCATAGCTCTATCTACCACTATTGGTCTGATTTGGTTACTTTATACAGCTTTTCTGAGCATTAGATTCTCATCTACTAAATGGCAGTAGAAATAGTATTCATTACCTAGTTTTTAGGAGAGAATTAAATAATGCACATAGAGTAAGGGGCTTCCCAGGTGGCGCTAGTGGTAAAGAACCTACTTGCTAATGCAGGACACATAGAAGCAGGTTCAATCCTTGAGTCTGGAAGACCCCTAGAGAAGGAAATGGCACCCCCTTCCAGTATTCTTGCTGGAGCATCCCATGGACAGAGGAGCTTGGCTAGCTACAGCCCATAGCGTGCAAAGAGTCTGACACAACTAAGTGACTTTGCACACAGCATGCACACATATAAAGTACTGCATTGTCTAGCAGTTAATAATAATGGGCAAAAATGTCATTATCTCTTTCAAACCAGCTTAATGATGTTGAAAATATCTCTAAATTCTTCAGTTCCAAATCTTTATCTGTAAAATAGAGGAGGAATATACAATTAGTCTTAAAAAATTTCAAGGTCTAAAATAGAAATTTAGCCAATGATAGACTATACACACACACACACACACACACACACACACACACACACACATATATACACATATATGTATATATATATATACCCCACTTGTCCTTCAATAACTCTATCATGTACTGCTTTAAATTATCAATATAATAGGATGCTATTTTCTCTCTCTCTTTCTTTTTTTTATAAAAAGGAGCTAGTTTATTGGTTTGTTTCCCTGAACTGTGCTCTGACAGTCACTCGTCCCCTGACTACTAAATTACTAAAGATTAGTATCTTCTTTTTGTCTTAAGTTTAATATTGGTTCTATTTTTCCAGAAAACCTTAATCAAAGCATCTGCACCTATTTTGTTTCCCATCAGATAGTGCAGTTGTTCAAAAAAGCATTAGCAAGCTCTATAGAACTGATTGAGGTTAGAGCTTATCCACCATTAATATACTTTCTACACCTACCATTATTAATATTATACTTCTATTATTCATTCATGAAACTTGGGAGTCTTACAAACCCGTCTTAACTGACTAAGATCACTCTAGCCAGGCACAAGCATGGGCTAAGTATTCTAATGAATATCTTTTTCTTTATTTTATTTCAAGATGATTAAATCTGAAAACCATATTTTAGTAGTAAAGTAGCAACAATCTATTAAAAGGCAAACTTTTCCCCCCAGAAAGTCATCTTAATACAGCCGTATTTCCTGATCTGTCCTAGGACTGAAGCAAAACAATGCGNTTCAAGATGATTAAATCTGAAAACCATATTTTAGTAGTAAAGTAGCAACAATCTATCAAAAGGCAAACTTTTCCCGCCAGAAAGTCATCTTAATACAGCCGTATTTCCTGATCTGTCCTAGGACTGAAGCAAAACAATGCACACAAAAGCTGTTGTAATCTGCAAAGTTCTATCCAGTTGTAAGACAGTGGTGTAATGACACAAGGGCTCATCTGGCATGCAAATGTAGTTAATTGTTTTTCTAGCTGTTGGAAATTCATTTGTCTAACAACCATACTGAGGCATGCTATTTTTTCTTTCTTTTTTTTTCTTCTTGTGGATATAAAGACTACCTATAGAAGAGGTTTAAGAATTTCCTCAAAAGTGAACACTGAAGGAACTTGATTTCTGATTAAATTCCAGCTCAGCATTGTGTGATAAAGGGATTAGAAACTCAATTTTTATTCTTTGCTACCCTTTTTCATCTATTTAGTGACTGCTGCTTGCTAAGTCACTTCAGTCGTTGTCTGACTCTGTGCGACCTCATAGATGGCAGCCCACCAGGCTCGCCATTCCCTGGGATTCTCCAGGCAAGAAAACTGGAGTGGGTTGCCGTTTCCTTCTCCAGTGCATGCAAGTGAAAAGTGAAAGTGAAGTCGCTCAGTCTTTCTTAGCGACTCCATGGACTGCAGCCTAGTAGACTCCTTCATCCATGGGATTTACCAGGCAAGAGTACTGGAGTGGGGTGCCATTGCCTTCTCTGTTAGTGACTGCAGAGCAACTCAGATGCACAGTAAAAATGTAGCTGTATTTAGATAAATACTTCACTAATGAAACACTTCAGTTCAGTTCAGGCAGTTCAGTCGCTCAGTCGTGTCTGACTCTTTGTGACCCCATGAATCGNTCCTTTGGCTATATGAAGCCAAGATGTAAATAAAAGTTCACCTTGACAGAATCCATAACTTTTTAATCTCTCTGTTTCTACAGAGAATGAAAGGGACTACAAGGAGAAGATGACAAAGGGTTCAACACACGGGAAATGATTTAACAGCTACTGAACAGTTCTAATTGTTCTAAGAGCTGCAATGGAAATCAATATTTTAAACACCAAGAAGTAGAGTAGGCATTTTCATTTCTAATTTTGATGGGATTCTGAATTGGAGAATTGACTTCACTTAAATTTTCTTTGTCTGGCCCTATAGAAAATGCATTTCATTCAATGAAATTACACAAGATATAAGATTTTTATTATTTTTCTTTTGGTTTCTCATAATAAAAATGCCATATTTATTTCAAAATGTGTGTTACTTCAGTCAATACATACTAAATGTAAGGTTTTTGAGCAACATGGTGATGACAAACCAGGCAATTTAGTGGTCTCATGATTCAGACTGGAAGCAGCCCAGAGTGAATGCTATATAACACCACACCCTCAAACTATGGAAGACCATGNCATACTAAATGTAAGGTTTTTGAGCAACATGGTGATGACAAACCAGGCAATTTAGTGGTCTCATGATTCAGACTGGAAGCAGCCCAGAGTGAATGCTATATAACACCACACCCTCAAACTATGGAAGACCATGATTAAATTGTCAATTCTAGGTTGATTTTCTTTCTCTCGGTATATGTCTCAAAAAATAATTGCAGTTTTGACTTTCAGAGGAGGTTTGATTGCTCTCTATCTATTGGAAAGCATACAATTCTTCATCATTTCACAGCTCCATTAGAGATAAAGGGGAGAATGCAAGGCAATGATTTGAGAACAACATACAAGATTGGATGGAGCTGGTGACATGATGTACTTACACTTTATAATTCAAAAGGCATTGCAGAGATCATTGTCCTTCTTTTGAAGCTCTGCATAATACTTATAAAATAACTTTAAAAGCAAGTTAGAACAAACTAAAAGAAAACCAGAAAATTATTATTTTAAAGTTTCATTTTTTTGTTATTAATCAAAAATATTTGGGCACATAAAGCCAAAAATATGTCTTGAGTGCTTTTGAGTTTTAAAGTATTATTTTTGTTAATCATTAATTATGACAATTAGTATGTGCTAAATCATCATTACTTGTCAGATGTTGTTTTAAGTAGTCTACGTAGATTTTCTTTCTTGAAATTTCTGTTGTTATTAGCAGAAGCTTCCATACTTATTTCTGTAAGAATATTATCATGAAACAGATAACATCTGAACTGTCTCACAAAATAGATATTTTGAGTCAGATTTATTTTTTCAACAAATGTTTAGTGAATGTTAGCTATAAAGTATATACTATTTAAATTCTAGGTAATAAGAGAGACTAAACTTCTGTCTTTATGTACCATATATTCTAGAAAGTAAGACAGAAAATAAATAAGTACATAATATTATAGGTAGCAAGACATAAAAGAAAATAGGATGGAGTGATGGGATAGTGAGTGATGTGGTTGCTGTTTCAGGTAAATTAATGAGGGACATTTTCCCCTGAGAGGTTCCTTTTGAGTAGAGGTGTAGATGAATATTTAGGGTGAGAGTGTTCAGGGAAGAAGGCACAGCAAGTCCAAAGACTCAAGAAATTGGAACGGACAAGGAAGCTGGATGGCTGGAAGGGAATGGGCAGGGAGAAAGTGGGAGGAAATTAGGTCAGAGAGGCAGCCAGGAGTCAGCTGATCAAACACTTTTCAGGTCAGGATCACACAGACACATGCACTTTTAACTGCCTGGTCTCTCTTTTGTTTCTTTGTAATTGTTTGGAAACATCACATTCTAATTAAATAAAATATCTGTCTACTCTAAGACTGAATTATTTGAGCTGAAATTTGGAGAAAAACACAAAAACATTATTCTGACTGATCTCATTTTAAATCCATGGTCCCCAGCTACAGGTGAGTGGGATCAAGAATTATGACATGAACTTGTTAACTATGTATGAGATGCTTATTATAAATTCAGGTGAAGGTGCAGAACTGGATAAAAAGTAAGACATGTAGGGTGGGAAATGTGTGGTGATGGTAAAAATTTGAGTTATTTCTATGTAAATGGCAGGTGAGGGAATTAAACATGGCTAGAAAATAGTCCAAAGACTGAATCCTCAAGGACACCAAAATTTAGAATGTAAGTAGAAAATATGCTTCCCTGTGGTTCAGTAGTAAAGAATCCACCTGCCAGTGTAGGAGACGTGGGTTCAATCCCTGGATCAGAAAGATTCCTAGAGAGAGAAATGCCTGGGAGATCCCACGGACAGAAGAGCCTGGCGGGCTACAGTCCATGGGGTGACAGAAGAGTCAGACATGACTTAGCCTCTAAATGACAACAAACAGAAGATGCAGCAAAAGAGGCTAGCAGGGTGATGACCTGAGTGGGAAATAACTCAGAGGTTTGTGGCATCCTCGATGTCAAGTGAAGACAGTGTTCAGAGTAAAATGAAGTGATTATCTCAGATATGCAGATGACACCACCCTTATGGCAGAAAGTGAGGTAGAACTAAAAAGCCTCTTGATGAAAATGAAAGAGGAGAATGAAAAACTTGGCTTACAGCTCAACATTCAGAAAACTAAGATCATGGCATCTGGTCCCATCACTTCATGCCAAATAGATGGGGAAACAGTGGAAACAGTGTCAGACTTCATTTTTGGGGGCTCCAAAATCACTGCAGTTGGTGACTGCAGCCATGAAATTAAAAAACACTCACTCCTTAGAAGGAAAGTTATGACCAACCTAGATAGCATATTCAAAAGCAGAGACATTACTTTGCCAACAAAGGTCCATCTAGGATATAGTTTTTCCTGTGGTCATGTATGGATGTGAGTTGGACTGTGAAGAAAGCTGAGCGCCAAAGAATTGATGCTTTAGAACTGTGGTGTTGGAGAAGACTCTTGAGAGTCCCTTGGACTGCAAGGGAATCCAACCAGTCCATTCTAAAGGAGATCATCCCTGGGTGTTCTTTGGAAGGAATAATGCTAAAGCTGAAACTCCAGTACTTTGGCCACCTCATGTGAAGAGTTAACTCATTGGAAAAGACTCTGATGCTGGGAAGGATTGGGAGCAGGAGAAGAAGGGGAAGACAGAGGATGAGATGGCTGGATGGCATCACCAAGGAGTAAGCAGCTTTTAATTTCATGGCTGCAATCACCATCTGCAGTGATTTTGGAGCCCCCCAAAATGAAGTCTGCCACCGTTTCCATTGTTTCCTCATCTATTTCCCAGGAAGTGATGGGACCAGATGCTATGATCTTTGTTTTCTGAATGTTGAGCTTTAAGCCAACTTTTTCACTCTCCTCTTTTACTTTCATCAAAAGGCTTTTTAGTTCCTCTTCCCTTTCTGCCATAAGGGTGGTATCATCTGCATATCTGAGGTTATTGCTATTTCTCCTGGCAGTCTTGATTCTGGCTTGTGCTTCCTCCAGTCCAGCGTTTCTCATGATGTACTGTGCATAGAAGTTAAATAAGCAGGGTGACAATGTACAGCTTTGACGTACTCCTTTTCCTATTTGGAACCAGTCTGTTGTTCCATGTCCAGTTCTAACTGTTGCTTCCTGACCTGCATATAGGTTTCTCAAGAGGCAGGTCAGGTGGTCTGGTATTCCCATCTCTTAGAATTTTCCACAGTTTATTGTAATCCACACAGTCAAAGGCTTTAGCATAGTCAATAAAGCAGAAATAGATGTTTTTCTGGAACTCTCTTGCTTTTTCCATGATCCAGTGGATATTGGCAATTTGATCTCTGGTTCCTCTGCCTTTTCTAAAACCAGCTATAGAGAGTATGAAAAAAGTGATGAGAGAGAAGGTATAATCTTAGAAGCAAGTTCTTTGAGTAGGTGAGAGGAGGTGGGATCCAGTGCCCAAGTGGAAAAGTTGGCCTTACACAGAATCCCAGAGTTTGCCCTTGTAATTGGATATTCCTGATAAAGAGTATAGTGTGATCAAAGATCTCATTTAACAGGAATGAACATGATCTGTTTGAGAAACTGAGAGAAGAGTTGTGTGCTAGGAACATAGAGAGAAAGGGAGCAAATCATTGGTGCTGAACTTGGACTGGCAGGTGTGGAACAGGTTATACAGGGTCCAGGTGTCTAGGGTGAGTTTTTTGATCTTCATTCTAATATCAGTGAAAATCATTGAAGGGGATTAACCATGCCAGCAGTCTGTGTGATGTAATCGGATTTGGCTGTTTTGTAAACAGATTGAAGGCGGAGGAGTGAATGAATGCAATGAGAAACAGTGGTGTGCTGTTGCATTGGTGTAGGTGAGAGATTATGGTAACCTGGGTGTGTGTTCAGACTGGAGATGGTGAGAAGTGGAATGCTCCAGCTGTATTTAGGAGGTAAAAATCAAGACCTGTCGATGAACTGGATTTGGAAAATGTCAGAGAAGAAGGAAAATTCCTTCTTCCTTATAGATCAAACTGCTTCTTACCTATTAAAACTCAGTTCAAATATTTCCATTCATATTAACATTTTCTGACTATCCTAGTAGCATTAAAAACAGGCTCATATCCTTTAGGTTCTTTTGGGACAATATTTAGAACTGAGATTCATGGGGTCACAAAGAGTCAGACACGGCTGAGCGACTGAACTGAACTGAACTGATGGCACGTAAAGTGATTTCTCTGCTGAAGTAGCTGTATCTTCAGTTAACGGCGAGCTGTGTGGGGAAAGTAGAGGGTAAGATGAATTGAGAAAGTAGCGTTGACTTATATATCATGTTTAAAATGATACCTAGTGGGAAGCTGCTGTACACCACAGAGAGCCAGCCTGCTGCTCTGTTACAACCTAGAGGGGTGGGATGGGAGAGGGAAGGGAGGCTCAAGAGGGAGGGTTATATATAGAATTATGGCTGATCCATGTTGTTGTATGGCAGAAACCAACACAACATTGTAAAACAACTATCCAATTAAAAAATAAAAATATAAAATAAAATTAATAGTGACCAATTAAAAAGTGACTTTTTAAAAGCAGTGACCACACTTCTTTTTTTGTATTCCAACATGTGATATCATATCTTTCAAATAACAGATGTTTATTGAAATTGCTATTGACTACATGATAGAATAAATTAAAATGTCATTGATAAATAAAGCTAAAATTCATTAAGTAAGCACATATATATTTAATAACAAATAAAGATTTGTTTTTTTTTTTTTTGTAGACATATCTACAAAGATGGCTTAATCCACTAACGGAAAATCTTTAAATCTGAATTCTCAGAAAAAATTTAGTAGTGTACATTTGCTATAATTATGGAAGACAGTAAATACATAATTTCAGTTTTCATTCATTATCCTATATCTTTTCCAGTTCATTTCAAATAATTTTTTTGGTTAACTGCACAAACAGTTTATTAATAGATATACTAAAGCAATTGTTTTAGAAATATATTAATAGTATTTATTCTATTGAAAAGTGATGTATTTCAAAGTTTTAGTAGAAATATATCTTGAAAATGCTTTGGGAATTCTATTAAAACTATGAAAAATGATATATATGAATGAATATTTTGTAATTATACTTAATTTTTCCAATATTAATATTCCACTTAATTGTTTTTCATGTAAATTAATTATATTTCCTTTAAATATTAATTTTTTATACTCATAATTTTGTGAAGAATTATGTAATTTTGTCTAGCTTTCCATGTTGTGTAAAATACAAGTTATTGAATATATTATGCTAGATATTTTCTTGTTATTTGATATTTATTAGTTTGAATTTTACTCCCCAAAATTTACTGAGTGCCTGTTGTGTACAAGGTACTATTTAGGTGCTGCTGCTGCTGCTGCTAAGTCGCTTCAGTCGTGTCTGACTCTGTGCAACCCAATACATGGCAGCCCACCAGGCTCCTCTGTCCCTGGGATTCTCCAGGCAAGAACACTGGAGTGGGTTGCCATTTCCTTCTCCAATGAATGAAAGTGAAAAGTGAAAGTGAAGTCACTCAGTAGTGCCTGACTCTTAGTGACCCAATGGACTGCAGCAACCAGGCTCCTTTGTCCATGGGATTTCCCAGGCAAGAGTACTGGAGTGGGATGCCATTGCTTGTTCCGAAGCTTGGAATCTCCAGGGCCAGGAAAGAGAGGTTTCCAAGTCAAAGGTCAGATATTAAAGCAAAGCATGAAGGAAGTGCTGTAGGAACATATGGGAGGGGCTGGCTGACTTGTTCTTCCTAGAGGAATCAGAGCAGCTGTCTCAAAGAGGTAACTCTTGAAATGTCATGAAGGAAGAGAGGTCCAGGAAGGAACACAAACAGCAGCAGCAGCATGGTCAAAGGCCTGGGTCATGAACTGTGTATGCTCAAGTAATTAGGAAATGCTAAGTATGACAAGAACAAAATGTTCATTTGGCTTAGTGTCAGACGATGAGGCTGTGTATTCTTTTGGGCTTCCCAATAAAATAAGCAACATACAAAAATATTCATTGTTTATGAAATGGGATTTGTCCTTATCATTCAAAGAATTAATAGTAACAACAAAGATCATCTCAAGTCCAAACCATTGACCATCTGCTGAACTCTGTGAAAATAATTAAGATGTTATAGATAGAATATGCCAACATTTATTAAATATGCACTCATTTTTAGGATTAGTGAATATGAATCTATATGAAAGGAGACACTAAAAGATGATTCATAACTTCTTAGATCCCAAGTATGGTAATATCTCTAAGAGGAAATGCTTCAATTCTGAAAGATTTCTTTAATACTTCTTTTCCTAGTTTGGATCAACAAGATCTAAAGCATAAAAAGGGCTCTGGAAACCTGGTAATGTCTCTAAAGAGACTTAGCTCTACACCACAGAGACTACAACATTTCTGGGAATGTAAAGGGGAGGGCCCATGTCCCCAGCACACCATGGCTGTCATCTTTAACATAGCCTGCACTGAAGGAACATAAGCAGCATCATTACATTGAACCTGAGGAAACTGTGAAGTGAGGAACTCCCTGAAGTTGACCCCCTAAATTCTGAAAGTCAAGGTAAGTTCTACTCCCAGGAAAAAGATGAAAGAAGTGTGGTAGTACTAGGCCATTCCTGACTGCAGAACTACAGAAGAGAAATGTAGCTGTGAACTTTTCCAGGCAATAATTCACCCTTCCTGCCTAATCCCACATTTGTAGAAATAGCCAAACAGATATCTAGATGGAACAGGCCTTATTCAAAGAAAAAAAAGATGAAAAATAAACAGAAAAGTACTCCCATAAAATCTATAAAAGCAAAAGAGAAAGTAAAATGAAAGAACATAAGCAGAAGGGACATTGAAATTTAAAGGTAATGATTTTGTTGTCTAGTTTTTAAAAAGTGATAATCCTGTAAGCAGATCTCATTAACAGTGTTTGAGTATTAAGATTAAACTTTAGGGTAGGGTACAGTTTTTGCTACTTGTTCTCAGCTATTAAATATAGTCCATTTTGTATATTAAAAAACCAAGTCCTATCTAAATTGAAACCTCAGTCTCCTATTTCAAACCCCCACTGTGCCCCCAACTCAGCCCAGGCCAGACTGTGCAGTCCAGCAGAGAAAGAGGGTGTGATCTGACCTTGCCCCTTTTTCACCCGTTCTCCTCCCTCACCACCACTACTTTCACCTCCAGCATTGGGACAGGGAGGGGCCCAAGAGGAAATGGTACTGTTGTTATTTGTCTTTAGACCTGTCTGCCAGATGCATTAAAGTTAGCTTTTTGTGGGTTCTTGGAGAACTCTATCCACCCAGCTTGGACCTCTCATACTCTACTTTCTGATGCATTGACTTTTACTAGCGTCTCATTGCTCTAGCTCAACAGCTGTTGGGGTGGCATAAGCTATGCTGCTTCTTTCTGCAGGTTGTTATCCACAGCAGATTATTATCCTAGAAGAGTATCCTCTGAAAACTGATCAAGCCTGGCTAAATTCTACAGTATCTGTTTTGATTGGTAGAAGTTATTCATTTTTCATGCTCCTCTACCAAGCCCTGGAAGTTCAAACCTCTTCTCTGTAAAAGAGAATGTTTGTTGCAGAGGATATTATTATGTTTGGGACTTCAAGAATCGCAATATATTAAAGTTATAATATCTATTATATTTTCATAATTATGCCCTTTTTATGATTTGAGAAACATCTCTGTGTTTGTGAGAGATATGATTAGCCCACTCAAAGCATCCACTGCAGAAAGTAAATAACTTCAGATGAGGCCAATACTAAGAAAGAGTCTTTTATTCACACGCTTGGGAGAAGAGAATGCAATTTGGGAAGTTTGAAATTCTTATTAAAACTAAGTTCCAATATGTACTAAACTGCAGAGCAGAGGATATAAAAAGCAGAGTAGGAAAACATTTTCTGTCAATGTATTTAGCAAAATTTAAGGAGAAAAGGCTTGGTGAACAAAGAAGAAAATTTATTGATCGATAGGAGTGTCTATTGGGTCACATGTATTAATTATCAAGCCAAGAGACATGTAAATAAGTGGCAGTTCCCAATTTATGGTTAACTTAGGAGCAATTAATGATAAAAAGAGAGAATTAATTGAACTACTATTTCTGTAATTACAGACAATTCACTGTTGTATATGTGCTTGCAGCAGGCTTTGCATATTTTGGCAGGCAACTGAAGGGTCCAGAAAGATATCTCCAGAATATCTCTACCACCCAGATCATATAATGCCAGGAATTTCACCATGTGTAGTTTCTTCTTTTGGATTGAAGTCGTGCTCTCTCCAGGGAGAGAATAGAACTCTTTAAACTTTGCTGACTTCTTTCACTGGAAATAAGAATAGCCAATAATACTGTGAATTCACAAGGGAAAAACTCTGCAAGGGGAGATAACATAAAAAGAAAAGTTGGAAATTACTAAGAACTCTGCCTTCTTTCTTATAAGTTGGAGGGACATGCCCTGCTCTCCTAGCCATTCAGATTTTCTCATCATGCAAGACTGAGCCATGAACACTCCAGGGAGTATAGAATCTGACAGTCTCCATGTTCTTTCTTAAAGCTATAAAACTACTGGAATATGGGGCATTGTACTGGACTGAAAAGTATATCCAAATACTAGCTGAAACAAATAGGAAATAAAATTAAAAGTGGAGAATTTATAGCACGACATTTTCCCACTATTTAAAGTATGAATGCATATGGACCAGGATAAGACCATAACATGGAAAAAAAAAGATATTAAGATAAAGCCAATAATTTTACTTTTCAAAAACAGTTTTTTTAAACAATAAGCAAAAAAAAAATATCTGAGGGATGCATAAGAAAAACTGAAATTCTCAAAAAACTCAAGTTTCAGAGCAAAAACCCATCTATATTGAATTCAGTTGTATAAAGCAAAAGGCAGAAGGACAATTAAAAACTTCTCAATAAAATTGGATTCTTATTCTTTCTGAACTGTAAGAGCATAAATATGAAAAATAAAAAAGACTGTTTCAGTGTATTCATGTTTTATTATAGAAACCACCTCGAAGAATAAATATTCTGAACTATCTGCTGCTGGAGTTCAGTTTTAGTTGGTCGTAGAGAGCATCTTTTCATATGTTTGTTTGTTGTGCATGTATCTTCTTTGGTAAGGTGTCTACTCAGATCTTTTGCCTATTTTTAAATTTGGTTGTTTCTGTATTGTTGAGTTTTAAGAGTTTATTTTTTTATTTTGGGTACAAGAGTTCTTTTCAACTTTGAGTATAAGTCCTTTATTAGATATGTGTTTTGCAATATTTCCTCTCAGCCTGCGGCTTATTTTCTCATTCTCTTTACAGTGTCTTTGCATGGCAGACTTTTATTTATTTATTTAATAAAAGTAAATAAATGAATAATTGGCTGTGCTCTGTCTTTACTGTGGTGAACAAGCTCTTCGTTGCGGGGCACAGGCTCTCTAGTTGTGATGTGTGGGCTTCTCTAGGTGAAGCGGGTGGGTTTCGTTGTTCTGTAGCATGTGGGATCTTAGTTCCTCGACCAGGGATCAAACCAGCATCCCCTGTATTGGAAGATGAATTCTTAACCGCTGGACTGCCAGGAAAGTCCCCAGACTTTTAAACTTGATAAAATCTAATGTCAATTTCTTCTTTCATGGATTATATTTTTGGTAGTTGCAAAACTCATCACCAAACTCAGGGTCATAGAGATTTTCTTCAATGTTTTCTTCTAGAAATTTTATAATTGTGCATTGAACATTTAAATCTAAGATTGACTTGAGGTTAACTTTTGCATACAATGTAAACTTGTAAGGTTTTTACTTGAGCACCTAAGTATATAATGGTAGGATTTACTAAGATGGGAAGACCAAGAGAAAAGTCAGTTTGGGAGTTGGAGATCAGAATCAAGAAGTTCAGGTATCAGTTCAGTTTAGTTCAGTTCATNCAGGGTCATAGAGATTTTCTTCAATGTTTTCTTCTAGAAATTTTATAATTGTTCATTGAACATTTAAATCTAAGATTGACTTGAGGTTAACTTTTGCATACAATGTAAACTTGTAAGTTTTTTACTTGAGCACCTAAGTATATAATGGTAGGATTTACTAAGATGGGAAGACCAAGAGAAAAGTCAGTTTGGGATTTGGAGATCAGAATCAAGAAGTTCAGGTATCAGTTCAGTTTAGTTCAGTTCAGTTGCTCAGTCATGTCCGACTCTTTGCGACCCCGTGAATCACAGCACGCCAGGACTCCCTGTCCATCACCAACTCCCAGANGACACTGTTTCCACTGTTTCCCCATCTATTTCCCATGGAGTGATGGGACTGGATGCCATGATCTTCATTTTCTGAATGTTGAGCTTTAAGCTAAAATTTCCACCCTCCACTTTCATTTTCATCAAGAGGCTTTTTAGTTCCTCTTCACTTTCTGCCATAAGGGTGGTGTCATCTATCACCTTGTTTGACAAACATACAGTTATGTCAAGTAGGAAGTTGAATAGAGAAGAGTCTAATTCTCAGATGCCCATCCTTAATATTAGGAAGTTCAGAAATCTGGTTTACACCTTAACCAGGACCTTGAACTCCATTCCTTCCCATCTCTTCTCCTTCCTAAAGTATATTGAGACAAAGTACCAACTTTCTGCTTTCAAACATTTTGTTGCTTGTATGAAGTATGCAATACTTCCCATCCAAGCCCTATTTTGGTGCTTAGTAGGTGATAGCATGCTTATCTGCCTCCTGAAAAACTTGTATACAGGTTAAGAAACAACATGGAACAATGGACTGGTTCCAAATTGGGAAAGGAGTACATCAAGGCTGTATATTGTCACCTGTTTATTTAACTTATATGCAGAATACATCATGCAAAATGCCACGATGGATGAGTCACAAGCTGGAATGAAGATTTCTGGGACAAATATCAATAACTTCAGATATGCAGATGACACCACCCTTATGGCAGAAAGTGAAGAACTAAAGAGCCTCTTGATGAAAGTGAAAGAGGAGAGTGAAAAAGTTGGCTTAAAACTCAATATTCAGAAAACGAAGATCATGGCATCTGGTCTCATCACTTCATGGCAATTAGATGGGGAGACAGTGGAAACAGTGACAGACTTTATTCTTTGGGGCTCCAAAATCACTGCAGATGGTGACTATAGCCACGAAATTAAAAGGAGGTTGCTCCCTGGAAGAAAAATTATGACAAACCTAGACAGCATATTAAAAAGCAGAGACATTACTTTGCCAACAAAGGTCTGTCTAGTCAAAGCTAAGTTTTTTCCAGTAGTCATGTATGGATGTGAGATTTGGACAATAAAGAAAGCTGAGCACCAAAGAATTGATGATTTTTAACTGTGGTGTTGGAGAAGATTCTTGAGAGACACTTGGATTGCAAGGAGATCCAAACAGTCCATCCTAAAGGAAATCATTCCTGAATATTCACTGGGAGGTCTAATGCTGAAGCTGAAACTCCAATACTTTGGCCATCTGATGCGAAGAACTGACTAACTGGAAAAGACTCTGATACTGGGAGGGATTGGGGGCAGGAGGAGAAGGGGGCGACAGAGGATGAGATGGCTGGATGGCATCACTGACTCGATGGACTTGAGTTTGAGTGAACTCCTGGAGTTGACGATGGACAGGGAGGCCCGGTGTCCTGCAGTCCATGGGGTCACAAAGAGTCAGATGTGCCTGAGTGACTGAACCCAGCTGAACTGTATGGAAATCAATCCTGAATATGCATTGAAGGGAGTGATGCTGAGGCTGAAGCTCCAAAACTTTGGTCACCTGTGGGAAGTGCTGACTCACTGGAAAAGACCCTGTTGCTGGGAAAGGTTGAAGGCAAGAGGAGAAGGGGTGGTTGACCCAGAGGTGAGATGGTTGAATGGTATCACTGATTCAATGGACATGAGTTTGAGCAAGCTCTGGGAGATTGTGGAGGAGAGGGACTCATGGCATGCTGCAGTACATGTGGTTGTAGAGTCAGACATGACTGAGCAACTGCATAGCATGTAATAGGGCAGCACGGGCTCGTTGGTGACATTTTACCTTGATGAGATCTATTCAAACTATGGGACAAGGGGAAAACTTTCAGATACTAGAACATATTTAATCCAGAGGCATAAATCTTTGAAATTTTGCTGTTATATCTGCTGACAAGGGGAGAAAAGTAGAGGGATACCGAGTCAAATGGGCCTTTGAATTGCAATTCCTTCAACCCTTGAAAAGGGGTAGGGGTAAAAAACCCACCTGCCAACACGGGAGACACAAGAGATACAGGTTCGATCCTTGGGTTGGGAAGATCCCCTGGAAGAGGGCACGGCAACCTACTCCAGTATTCTTGCTTGGAGGATCCAATGGGCAGGGGAGCCTGGCGGACTGCAGTCCATCGGGTCTCAAAGAGTTGGACATGACTGAAGCAACTTAGCACGCATACATGGAAGTGGAACACCAATAGAAAGAACATAGCAACATACCAGACTTCACTCCAAGGGAAGCTGGGAAATGTAACGGAGTTGGGCATTCATATATCCAGAAACCATGGGGGAAAAGTGAAGAAGAGCTTTCACTACAGTTACAGCTCCATTTTTTCATTCCTTCTCCATTCTCTGTATTCCAGAGACATTGAGTTTGAGTTCCTATATTGCTCTTTCCTTTCCTGAGGGTTTTGCCAATGTCATTCTTTCTGCTTCATAAGCCTTTCATCCTCTTCTTCACAAGCTGAAAATTATTCAGAATTAAGACTATTTTATGTACCTGCAGAAAGTTGTTGCCTGTATGACACTAGGAGAACTTTAATAACTCATTCAATGACTGCCGTACTGGAATGTAAGATTCAGGAGTAAAATTCTGTCTTGTTCTCCACCAAATCCCCAGTATCTGGCAGATAGCAGTTGCTTGGCAAGTATTTCTTGAATGCATGCATGGACGAATGAATAGGTGAATGGGTCAGTACAAACATAGGTAAGTTTACGGATAATGGGAAATAAGCAGATACAACTCCAATATAACATCTTTGGTTTTTGTCTATGAATGATAACTGCAAAAGCAGAGTAGGTAGTTGCTGGAAGAAAAATTGAGATTGGTGAAATTTGTGTAGTTACAAAGAGAAATGATGAAGGAAGACTAATGAGTAAAAGAAAAAAGAGCCAATAATATTAAATATTTAATTGTGGTTGAAAACCACAGCTCTGCCTTGGTAGCTAACCATTATGATTTTCCCCAGTGTTGTATAGTTTCAGAGAGAAGGCATTTTGATGATAATGCTTAATAATGACTACAATTTATTTATACAAGAATGAGTTTAGCACTTTATATGTAATGATNGAGAAATGATGAAGGAAGACTAATGAGTAAAAGAAAAAAGAGCCAATATTATTAAATATTTAATTGTGGTTGAAAACCACTGCTCTGCCTTGGTAGCTAACCATTATGATTTTCCCCAGTGTTGTATAGTTTCAGAGACAAGGCATTTTGATGATAATGCTTAATAATGACTACAATTTATTTATACAAGAATGAGTTTAGCACTTTATATGTAATGATTCATATAATATTTTCAACATTTTCCTTATTTATAGATGAGAACACTTAGGAAATATAAGGCCTGAGCACATGTAATTATCTATTAGAGAAGCTTTTTGATTGCACTCACATCTGCCATACCTCCAGGACAGAGATTTACAAAGCAGGCTGGCAGAGGTGTGACTGTCACAGCAAAGCAGTAACAGTGCTGTGAGGATGCCCTGGAAGTGTTGGTTCCTTGGCTCAGTTTGCGTTAAGAAGATGTAAGGCCGCATGGATATTTAGTGGGAACAGGTAGTGGTAAATGTAGGTATGCAAATTATATTTTCACATTTTAGATCAGAAGATGAATTTGGGAAAATGACAAGACTGGAAATATAGTCCTTTATAACATTTTGTCAGAGGGGAATGGGAGTGAAGATTGTTAAATGGCTGTCCACATGGGCTTTGCCTTTCAGAATAATAACAGGAGTTGGTGGAATAAAAGACTATAATCAGGAAACTAAAGGTGGCATAAGAAAATGGAGAGGACAGTTAATGACTGCAATGAAACGGAGAAGCACAGGGTATAGTTGAATCTTTAGGGGTTCCAATAAGGAGGGATTTTGTGGTGAACGTCAAATGCAATGAGAATGAAATTGCAGTGGATAAACAGGAGAAAGAGGAATGTATTTTCTCACTATAAAATATTGTACAAGGAGAATTAACAACTTCTGTGCAGGACCTTTATATCATTAGAGGAGAGCTGGGGTATAGTTAGGGCCAAAAGGTGGGAATTGTTAGGATATTGTGCATTATAGAGAAGTTCTTTGAAACAGAATGGGATTCAGTGTGGTTCCAGTCAGCANCAAATGTAATGAGAATGCAATTGCAGTGGATAAACAGGAGAAAGAGGAATGTATTTTCTCACTATAAAATATTGTACAAGGAGAATTAGCAACTTCTGTGCAGGACCTTTATATCATTAGAGGAGAGCTGGGGTATAGTTAGGGCCAAGAGGTGGGAATTGTTAGGATATTGTGCATTATAGAGAAGTTCTTTGAAACAGAATGGGATTCAGTGTGGTTCCAGTCAGCAAGATAATGATAGTTCTGGGAGGGAGAAGAGATAAATTAGATGGAGGGCTTTGCAATGTGGATTATAGATCAAGGGCACTAGAAAGGCAAGGAATACAGAGGAAGATGGGATATACTTGAAAGTAACTAACTAGCCTCAGGGTTCCAGCTGGGGCTTTGACGGTAAGTTGTTTTGTTGCCACTGTAATTTCAGATCCAAGCATTCTGGAGGAGCTAAAGAACAAGAGGTGAATTGCAAAATATTATTAAGGGCTACTAGAGTGAGAAGAAGCTAGGATAAAAATAGAGAACAAAGTTGATCTAGGTGGAATACATTTTAAAAGGATTTGGCGATTTGAGGGAAAAACAAGAAAAATAACAGTTTCTTTATTTTAAAATTTTACCTTTTGTGTTGCTGATTTACTTTTTAGTGGCCGAGGCGGTCCGAGTGTTCTCCTCAGCTTGACCAAGTTTTAGGTGGTTTCTTTCTGCCTACGCGTGGCTCAGTGGTAAAGAATCTGCCTGCAATGGCAGGAGACCCCGGTTCGATTCCTGGGTTGGGAAGATCCACTGGAGAAGGGATAGGCTACCCACTCCAGTATTCTGACCTGGACACCTCCTGTGGAGGATCACAAAGAGTCGGACACGACTGAGCGACTAAGTGACTTTCACTTCACTTCCTGCCTATAAGCCCCTCCTCTCATCTCTCCCTTTTAGGGAGTCCACATGGCCTGACTCCCCAGGTCCCTCCCATTAGTTTCCCTAGAGCATTTAATTTAGATAAACACCTGTAATTGTACATTCTTTTTCTGCTCTATTGAGATGTAAATCTTTAAAAATCCCTCTGGCCAGTTTTGACAGTTTCTGGAACTATCTTTTTCAAGGACCTAGGAGCTATGTCTTTGCAATATAATCATCACAAAAGATAGTGGGCCTACCTCCCTGTTTCTCTGAGAGGGTAGGAGCCTAATTTTCAGTTGCCCCAGGTTGTAGAACTATCTCCTGTCATAAACAGGAGAAAGTTTGCTTTTTTTCTGGGTGAGGTCAATCAGCAAACTCAAGTGGCTAATGTTCTCCTCTCACCCCAGTGATGAAAACATCTCACCCTTTGTTGCTGGGAGTTGAGCGTAGCTGACGTCTGGTCGCTTTTTCCTGTTGCAGTAGACTTGAGTGAAGACTTACACTGTTTAACTTTGCTCCAACTTTTGCTTTGACAGTAGCTTGAGAGTATTTTCTGTCATTTTCTTAAAGACAGACTTTTCAAAAGTAGACTGTTTCCTAACCAAGGGCAGGGAAATAACAACTTGAAATAGCTTAGGAGATTTGATCACTCACAAAAAATTTCCAAGCCTGCTAAAATTTCTGGAGACAATTTTCACAGAAAACCTCGGGAACTAGATATTTTTCTTGTACTGGCATAGAAGAATGACACAGAATATTTTCAAAGTTGAGAGGAATAGAAGTTTGCCTTTGCATTACTAGTATCAACCTCTAATCTGGGCTTTCAATGAGCCTTGCAATGGGATGATTAAATCTTCTGCCAAGTGGGTCTCTGAGAACTTCAGTTGTATTTTGCAAAAGGCACCACTGACCATACATTATTTCCTCTGCAAATCACCCTCTCACCTATGCTTTGTCATCAACGGCATGCTGATATGCCACGGTCCATAGGGTCCATGAAACCGTAAAGAGTCGGACATGACTTAGTGAGTGAACAACAGCAACAATAAATGACAGATCAGGTGCTTAGCCAGCGCTTGACTGTGACAGTCTTTACCCTGTTTATAAAAGCAAGTGTTGGGGTATTATATATTAGAAAACTTACTACTAGTATGCTCAGTGAGACTTGAGGTGGTGATTGGGAAGTATCTCCTTGAAATTCTTGTCTTGGAACACATGCTTAAAGGTGTGGTTTAGATGTTATAGACCATAACTGCTACTAATACTGGAGAAGGCAATGGCACCCCACTCCAGTACTCTTGCCTGGAAAATCCTGTGGACAGAGGAGCCTGGTGGGCTGCAGTCCATGGGGTCGCTAACAGTCGGACACGACTGAGCGACTTCACTTTCACTTTTCACTTTCATGCATTGGAGAAGGAAATGGCAACCCACTCCAGTGTTCTTGCCTGGAGAATCCCAGCGACAGGGGAGCCTGGTGGGCTGCTGTTTATGGTGTCGTGCAGACTCGGATATGACTGAAGTGACTTAGCAACTTAGCAGCTACTAATACAATCTTTATCAATAGATATTAATTCCTTTTCCAAATATTTTTTTTCTATTGAGAGAATATATATATGTCCTGGGTGTTAGTTTGAAAAAATAATATAAGAATCAAATTTCTGTGAACATGTGAATAGATACTATTATACTTACATGACCCCTCCTTAAAGAAACAATAACAACAGCAACAGCAGCAATAATACTTATAGAAAAATAACTGTGCATTATCTGTCACAAAGAGTCGGACACGACTGAGTGACTAAACAGCAATAATCTTTTGCTAAGAGTTTTGCACATATTTGCTGGAGTCCAGCCCCGGTGGATCCAGGGTGATTCGAAGGTAGGGACAGAGTAGGTGTCCAAAAAAAACTTATTTAATTACAGATACTGGGGAGATTAGAAACCGATAGTGTAGTAGGAAAATTAGTGGAGAAAAAGAGGCTGAATAACTGGTTTAAGTGGAATACTAATCACCACCTACGTAGGCCACAGGTGTCTTTCCGCTCTCCCGAAGGAGAGGAGGCACTGAGGCCTCCCCAGTCCGATCTTAGAAGCCCAGGCAAAGTTAGTAGGCTTGGTGCGTACCCCCATACTAGATGGGAATTCAGCCAGGAAAATGGGGAGCAAGAGAGAAACGACACGGGGGAATCAGCTTTCCAGAAACTGATCCCATTTCTTTATTTTTCAGGTCTGTTNGCAAAGTTAGTAGGCTTGGTGTGTACCCCCATACTAGATGGGAATTCAGCCAGGAAAATGGGGAGCAAGAGAGAAATGACACGGGGGAATCAGCTTTCCAGAAACTGATCCCATTTCTTTATTTTTCAGGTCTGTTTTTATACCTTTTGTTATACATAGGGATGAATACAGAGTCATGCGGAGGTCAGCAGACCTGACCCTTGTCACAATCAGGTGCTTCATATAAAATTATACTAAGATCTTATGAGTTTTTACATCATCTTCTAACCATGAGGTCTGCTGACATTTATGGCCTTTTNGTGCTATACAGCAGGTTCCCACTGGCTATCTATTTTGCACATGATAGTGTATACATGTCAATCCCAATCTCCCAATTCATCCCAGTCTTCCTTCTCCTTGGCCCATGTATCCATACATCTGTTCACTATATCTATATCTTTATTCCTGCCCTGCAAATAAGTTCATCTGTAGGATTTTTCTAGATTCCACATACATGGGTTAATATACAATAATTTGTTTTCCTCTTTCTGACTTACTTCACTCTGTATGATGCCTTTTTGATTCATACACTAGAATCCTTTTCTACATCCTTTCCAATACATTTAGAATGGGCTGTGGGCATCTTGTTATAAACCAAAAAGAATGCTTCATTGCTAAAACAATGTAAAGTTAATTAAAAGAGGTCTTCATATCATCCTCCTGAAATCTCAGACTAGGCAGAAGTTCAAGTTCTTTAGGAGGAGATTGGACCATTCATCACTGCTTGTTTGGCTTGTCAGAGTCACGGGAGTTCCTTTATAATTTATACCATTTCTTTATGAATGTGACATTATATTTAGAGAGTAATTATGTTAATTTCCCCTATTATCTGCCTATCAATAGCCAAAGATTCTAACCTTTAAAAACATGTAGCAATTGTTTTTCAAGTTTGCAAGGCATGGTAACCTTGAAAAAATGGAGAGATTTCTTGTGAATTCCCTTTAAATAGTTTTACTTTTCTTCTCAGAATAATACTCAAGATTTTTATTACTTGTGCAGCATATACTTATTAAGGAAAATATGATTAACACAGAAAAAAGAAAAGTTGTAAACTGTGTCTTCAAATGAAGGAATGTGGTATGGTTGGTATCTGATTGTTAAAGGGGTGTAGCAAGGTTTTTAGTGTTATCTTGGTGGCTGCATGGAAAGCTTGTGCTGGAGTTGTTGAAAGATGGTAGTGGTAGGTATCAACTGTTTGCTGCTGCTAGAACGCCGCTGACCAGAATCTTTCCCCTTCTACATTCTGAGTTCCTTCTACTGACTCCCATTACAGATCCTAACAAATTCAGGCAATAAGGGAATGTATAATTTTACAAAATATTAGTCTTGGTTTCACAGTGAACAGTATACAGAAAAGGGGGCTTGGTGGGAAGAGACAGCTGGAAAATGTCATCTGACATACTCTTCCTAGAGCAATGATGGCTATATGAAGAAATGATGGCTTCAATCTCCACTATAGTTTGTATCAAAGCTTTTATATTCACTCATTAATTTAATAATTATTTAGTGAATCCATTCCTCAGTAGAGTTTATATTGATCTATTTGGGGGTAGGTAATAAATATAATGAATAAGTAAATTGTATGGTATTCTAAAAAATGATGAATGCAGGCTAATGTCAGCTCAGCTGGTAAAGAACCCACCTGCAATGCAGGAGACCCCAGTTCAATTCCTGGGTCGAGAGGATGCACTGGAGAAGGGATAGGCTACCCACTCCAGGATTCTAGGGCTTCCCTGGTGGCATGAGAGGATTTAAGCAGAGATGTGACATGATGTGATGCAGTTTTAAAAGAATCACTCTGGTTGCTTTCTTGAGAATAAACTTGAAGGAGGGCATGGGATGGAGACTGCTGCGATAATCCAGGCAGGAGGTAATGGAGACATGGATCAGGTTCATAGTGGTTGATGTAGTGTGACTCTATAGAACATTGGATGTCTTTTAAGAGCTTAGAAGATTTCCGGATGCTTTGGATATGTGGTGGCTGGTGAAGATATCTTGCTTTTTTCTCTTCTTACCTCTTCATGATAAATTGTTGGGATAGGTAGAGATTGCTTGTATCTAAATGAGGTTGAGAGACTGAGTCAAATAAGATGTCCTTGCAGCTGGGGGAAATGGAGAGTCAGTGTGGGTCATTGCTGCCCCCTGACCTGAAATTGTTCCAAAGCAGTATTCCTTGGAGCCGTCAGTGATGCTGCCAAGGAAACTGGAAAAGAAAAATTTCTGCTTTTCTTGTCTCATCTCTTATCTTCTGAAGTTTAACATTTTTATTCAACCTAAATGGGTTGCACCATTCTTAAGAAGTGAGTTTAGTTCCATGTGTCTGAAGCGACTCCTTCTATTAATTGGCCATTTCTAACCCTTCACCTGTATAGCTTTCCATACTCAGGGTCCACAGCCAGACGGCTAATTTCTGGAACACTCAGGTAATCTCTGAGATTTTGTGCAGACTCTGGAAACAGCCCAGAGCTCTGAGATAGGAGGCTATAGGCTATTTATGCCCCTCAGTGATGTTTGGATGAGGGCAGAATGATACAGGCAACAAGGGTTTCTTTAATCCCTCCATAAACACAATGACACCAATGATGTTTTTGAACATTTATTTAATGTTTGACTCTGCCTTATTCATGCACTAGCTCATGCAACCCTCACATTAGCACTTTGAAGAAATTACTGCTTTCTTTTTTCACTGATGAATTAGGTGATGCTGAGAACAATCACTTGTCCCAGGTCCGCAAACTAGCAGATGCGGGGGTTTAGGTATAAACTCGAGTCTGTCACTTGTTACAGCTCTGATGCCATGGCTCTAAGAGGCTCTGCCCCGTACTCAGTGACATGCACTTGTTTTATTGGAGTTGAGTTGCTTTACAATGTTGGGTTAGTCTCTGCTGTACAGCATCATGAATCACCCATATGTATACATATATCCCCTCCCTCTTGAGCTTTTCTCCCCGCACCCTCACATCGCACCCCTGAAGGTCATCACAGAGCACCAAGCTGAGCCCCCTGCAGAACAGCTTCCCACCAGCTTTTGTTCTGCACATGGTGGTGTATCTACGGCAGTGTTACTCTCTCAGGTCAGGCCACTTCTCTTTCCCCACTGTGTCTACAAGTCCACTGTCTACGTCTGCGTCTCTATTCCTGCCCTCTAGCTATATGCACTTTTGAGTCTATGTTCCAGTTAATCTGCTCCTGCTTTCTACTCAGAATATTATTCTACAGTTTAATATCTTTGCTCCCCATAAACGCTTTTTCTGAACCAAAGTAATTTAGGAAAACTAGACCTTTATGGGCTTTCCTAGCTGGCACTAATGGTAAAGAACTTGCCTGCCAATGCAGGAGACACAGGAGACAGGGGTTCAGTCCCTGCGTTGGGAAGATTCCCCTGAAGGAGGAAATGGCAACCCACTCCAGTTTTCTTGCCTAAAAAATTCCATGGACAAAGGAGCCTGGCTAGCTACAGTCCATGGGCTCACACAGAATCGGACACAAGTGAAGCAACTTTGCAGTAGCACTAGACATTTTATGAGGAAAAATAGGGAGGAAGCACGAAATAGTGTTGAGGGATGATTAGGTATGTTTAGATAAGATAGAACTTCCTCCCATGACATATGTTTTGCTAACCAGTAGGAAAATATTGACTGCTTTTATTTTTAATATTATTTTTAATGATTTTAAAGGAAAATAAAAATAAATTAAATCTGTTACATATACCACACATACAAAGGGTAACGAATGTATTAAATCTATTAATGCTCAGTATAATTATCACAACTTGAAAATACTTTTATTCACTAGCTACAAACCTTATATACATTTATTTCTTATGTACACAGAATTTTTGCCAAGCTATTTACAACACACAGTTACTATTGGACTTTATTCTCCATTCATGTTTGGCCTGAGGAAAATCTCACAACCTGGCCAATGTCATGCTTGCATTTTCTTAACTTTTGGCACACTGTCAACAGTAAGTTGTATCTCAGATTGTTACTTTTAAAAGTGTGAGAAATCTTTATAATTCTCCTGCCTTTATATTTGATGGGATAATTTACCAGACACTAATCAGAAGTTTTCTGATGGAATTCTGCATTGAAAAAAATCAAATTCAGATTCTGAGCTAGCTAGCACTGATTTTTCACATTTATTTTGTGCTTCTGAGGTTTGATTCTTGGCTTCTTGGCATTCTTCTGTGTGCTTTGTAAGGATGGGGCTCACTTTGAAGTACCTAGGGTCTCTGTTTATGAGACTGGCCAATCTAGAAAAGAATATGAATTTGGCTGCTGGGTCAGAAATGTCATCATCATGAATTTGGAAGACAGAATAATACAGCAGCATACTGAACTTGCTAAAAAAAATGAAAGCTGTTAGCTTGTATTCTGTAGTAATAACATTTGCTTTAATTTTTTTCCCATGCAGGTAATTTAAAAAACATTTTGTCCAGATGCAAAATAATGAAAATACAGTGCTAGTTATTTTTTGTCTTTAAGAAGAATATTTTAATTGAATCTTTTTTTGAGAACTTTTAGAGTGCTCTCAAAACAGTTTGTATTTTTCTGCTGCTGATCTAGGTACAAAAATATCTAGAATGTTTTGACCATCTGCTGGTATTTCCAGTCAGTGTTTGCCTACAAACAATGAAAAAGATTCACAGTGAACTTGAACATCAGAGAGCAGAGTGAACTTTGGATGCCAATTCTTCCAAACCCTGACAAATGAAAACGCTGGCATAGCTTTATTTAAAATGACACCTACTAAAGCTGGTTTCCACGTGTTTTTCTACAGTTCTCAGTGTGAAGATTCGGACAAAAGGACTAAAATTTTCTCTTTCATTCTTTCATATTGTACTCATTTATTTATTATTATTACTTTTCAAATTTTTGAACTTAAAATATTCTGTTTTATAAGGTCTCGGTTTAAGAGTCATGAGCATTGAGTTAATGATGTCAGTTTTCTGTAAAAAGTATTAAGGATACTGTCTGGACCTCAGGTACTTCCATCATGCCAGAAGGATGATCCTTGGCAAGCAAAGCAACAACAAGAAAACATGCAAAACAGCTGATTGGAGCAATATTTTCGCTTAGATGTCCTATGAAATTATGTTGTTTCTATAATATGTGAAGGCAGGAGTTATGTTTTCCACATGTATTAATGTGCTTTGGTAATGGCTGGTTACATTGAATTTGAGGGCCAGATTTCACATTCTAATCTACAGCTGAATAGGCTCCCATGCATCTAGATCATTAATGCTGGTCTCACAATCATTTATAAGTTTAAGAAGAAGAAGAAATGTTTGCTTTAAAATATTAGGCTTTTTCTTGACATTTTCACGTTGTATGATAAGCATTTACATGTTTTGGAATGAACACTTAAACACTATATTTAATGACTAGGGACTAAATAATAATACATTTGCTTATCTAAAGCATGCATACAAGCTTCACAGACTTTATTGAGCTGTTTGTGGCAACTCTGTAATGGCCACTTACTATTTCAGCATTCAATTTTGAATTTAATTCTTTGAAGTTTTTGCATACATTAAACCGATTTTATGTGTCTGCACACTTGCATGTTTATGTATATATGTGTATCTGTTTGTTTATTAGTGTAATTAAAAGAAATTTGTTTAAACACTTATGATGGGGTGTTTAGACATTTAATACTTTGTAACAATTAGATACTTTTGATGCTGGATCCAAAAGAGGGGAAGAAGACTGGAAAATTTAACGTTGTGCCAGCAAACACCATGTAGTCTCTTAAAATAATTGTTTTTTATCTTGTTCTTAAGAAAAATGGACCTATATTTATGGAAGCATAACAATACAATAAAGTGTCACAGGTAATTGTAGTTGGATAGCTTTAAAAATCTAACTGAATATTTTGAAGGAGAAGTTTGTACTACACATCCACATTCTCAGAAGGTTACTGCTTTCTTGAGCCGGATTGATGATATCTCTAATTCAAGAAAATACGACCTTTGAGCACTGAGGTCTGGAAGATAAATTCCACACTTAATGGTGTACCTTGATTTGTTATAGCTTTCAGAAATGTGTCAGTATATTTTTTTCTTATAGTAAAACAGATTCTTCTTTAGGACCATTAGCTCATTTCTTTCTGGGGGAATTTCTGAATTATCTAAGCAGATAAAAGAAGGCTCTTTCTGTAGAAATATGTATATTATACTCCTGTTTGCCCAGTATTAGTTCATGTGTATCCACATTTTGTCCAGTTTTTTATTCTAATAGTTGATTCTGTTTTTTACATCTTACTTGATTTACCTATATGTATACTAGTACGTCCTGTGGAAGAGGGCATGGCAACCCACTCCAGTATTCTTGCCTGGAGAATCCCATGGACAGAGGGGCGTGGCAGGCTATAGTCCTTAGGATGACAAAGAGTTGGAGATGACTGAAACAACTTAGCATGCACTCAAACAAGTACATATAAGTAGTACATAGATTTTTGTCCTAAGGCTTTGCATTTAAATGTATTTTCTGATACCTTCTCCTAGTCTTTACTCTCTTTTTTTTCCAGTGCAGGAAGGGGAGAGAGTAAAGGCACTATACAGTTGTTAATACTCACCTTAAACTTTTTCCTTGGGTTATGGAGGAAAAATACATTCATAGCTCTGAATTAGTATCTTTAATTCTTGCCTAAAAATTGGTAGTCAGTTTCAGAGATAAATGAGATTCTTCCCTTCCCTTTCCCTTAGAAAGCCTCTTTACTATTATGTAATCTATTTTTTTCTTAAACCTATGAATATTTGTGAAAAATAAAATAAGGAGGATCATAAGTATTTGCTTTGTCATTTTAAAGTTCTATCTTTGACTATTTCTTAGTTTGGCTCTTTAAAATATGTAATAGTCAAAAACTAAATGATTATGTTTTTCTTTGGAAGCCACTTTCCCAGAAAAATAAAGAGAATAATGTGTGCAGCTGCCTAATAATTTGATCAGGTTTCTTTTTTAATTATATTTCATGGTGAATATCTTTAAATCTCAGAAATTTTTTATCCTACAGAGTTAATTCTCTTTAGCAAAGATTTTCATTAATTTTTATTCTTAGAGTTTAATTTCTCATCATTTTAGTCACAAAATAAGTCATATAACTTTTTTCTTTAATAGCTATAGATGAAAAAAAGTTTCATTTTATATAGATTTTACTTTTATTCACTCACATCATTATATTTTTATGGTTCTTTAACCTTTTGGGGAAATCATATGTCACTTTAGTGTCACAAATCTATATCGCAATTTTTCAATGAAAAAGTGAAACTCTTTACAAATACTTTTCAGAAATATTTTTCTGTTACTTACAATCATTAAATTTTTCAAAGAATAAATTTAAAGCCCATTTTGTTTTTGAGGGGGCAAATACCTTAATAGTGTCTTTGTTAAACTCAAATCCTCCTTTCTCAGTTGAAACACAATTGCCTAAAAATTGCCCTTCTTTTTTACAGAGACTATGCAGGACAGGGCTGACAATCAGGAGAGTGTGGACACTATGGTGACACCATGATGGTCTCACCCTATCCTTTCTGCTCAGAAAATGGATTTAAGAATATTCATCCACAGAAGTATAGGGTGAGCTTATGAAACTTGAAGTGGTGGAGCCAGATTTGGAATTCTGGCGGGAGCAACCATTGAAGCTTGGGTCTCTTGGAGGCACTCTCTTCTTCCGACTGGATCTGGTGTTTTCTGCATCACTAGGGTCAAACACCACCGTCATGGACTCCATCCTCGTCACAGTGTACAGGCTGCTTTGCCGAGTCGGGTGAAACCTGGTAGTCTTGAGCTCCAGCTCATCATAGCTAGAAACTTCAATGAAAGGACACCAGCGGAAAGCTCTCTTGAAGCCTGCTCGAAATCTGAGGAGAAGCAGGCCACAAGAAGAAAAAGTCATCTTTTCAAGTGGAAATTTCCTTCAACTTCTACAGAAAGCTCTGCTTAATGCAATTAAGCCAACTCATTTTTTGAATTTAATTTTCTAGTCTAACTTTTAGAATTTATGCCACAGTATTGGTACTAGTTTTCTAAGTCCTTTTTGTTTGACTTGAATCTTAATTTCCCATTGATCAAAAGCAAGTTGTCAGAGAGTAAAAGTGCAATATCAGTAATCAATATGCCAAAGAAGCAGTGTAGGTTTCTTCAATAATTTTATACATTTGCGTAAGTGATTTAAGCTTTCTGGGTACGGCCCTGAAAAATGACATAGTTTGAAATAGATTCTTATGGTAATAATTACACATTTATAAATTAGTCTCATTTAATATAAAAATTAATTGCTCAGCTGGATGTTTTTATCTAAATACATATGAAAGTGCAAAATCCTTGGCTTTGTAAGCCATTAAATAAAGTTGATTAAAAACATATGCTCTGCTTTTGGGGTTATTTGAATTGATACATGGCTTGTGCAAATAGGGAAAAAAAGTAAGAATTTAAATAATATTTTTAAGAAACTTAAGGAATGGTGTGGTAGAGGTCCAACTGAAAATAGAGCTAAGAATTTATGTTGAGTAGCTACTTACATGAAGTCCCGTTTCTACTTGTCTACCATATTGGTTTATTAAGGAGATTATTCACCTTATGAAATTTAACACTACCCCCTCCATGTGCTGACCTTACAACTAAGGTGTTTTTAATCTGGAAACCAAAGTTTACCTTTTTTTCCCAGTCTTAAATTTAATTGTGAATATTTCTCCTTTTCTTTCCAACTTCACTTTAAAACTAGCTTCCCCTCTTCCAGAGGTTGCACCCTGTCTTACTCACTGAGTTCATCATACTGGAGGGAGGTTTGGGATTCTTCTCCTTAGTGTCGCTTCTGTTACTCTTATGACACCTTCTATTTTGAAGTCTATTTACAAAACACCCTTCTTAATAGAGTCCACTCACATATGCCATCATCTCTCCATCTGTGCATTTTTACAAAGTGTCTTCATTTCTTTGAGGACTTGAAAATACCTTCACCTCACCTCCTTTAATAACAGGACATTTCTTTTTCTTTGACAAGTAATTCTGAAGGATTTGGAGAGAATTTGGCCTATATAGAAATCAGCCATCTAGAACCCCCAAGAGCATTGTTTTGAGGGGGAAATTGTTAAGGTGAGATAGTTCATTAAATAAGGAGGAGTTGGGTTTCCTTGTTGTCTCAGCTGGTAAATAATCTGCCAGCA
>SJYW01041683.1:159134-196348 GCA_006410735.1 Raphicerus campestris | reverse complement strand
CTTTGGTGAGTTGGGAGGTAAATTGCACAAGTTTTTTAAGCATATTATCCTGGATGACTATTCTTTAGTAAATAAACTGTTATTCTGTACCTGTACTTGCAAGGCTTCAGAATGAAAAGGTAAACAATATTGGCCAGGAATATATGTTCTTCTTTTCATACCTTTATTGTGTATGCAGAAAAAGTTTAATTTCAGTCAGATCCCTCATTCTTTAATAATTAGACATATTTGTCAAGATTTGCATTTTAGCATTAATTCTTTGAATATATAAACTATTTTTAAGCATGCAACATTGTCTTTGAGATGCCTGTATTCCTTACCTTTGTGTGTGTTAGTCACTCAGTCATGTTTGACTCTTTGTGACCCCATGGACTGTAGCCTGCCAGGCTCCTCTGTCCATAGGATTCTCTAAGCAAGAATACTGAAGTGGGTTGCCATTCCCTTCTTCATGGGATCTTCCTGACCCAGGGATCAAACCTGCGTCTCCAACATTCCAGGCAGATTCTTTACCATCTGAGCCACCAAGGAAGCCCTGTTTTTCTTACTTAAAACCCTCACACAGCTCTTCATTGATCCAAGGTCCCCCTGGACTCCCCCTTGATCTGTTGCACTTGGTTCCAACTTGCCTAATTCAAGTTCTCGGTGGCTTCTTAAGTGCTAAGAATTTGTTGCTATCATCAGTGCATATTAATCAGTTCATTCATCTGTGCATCTTGCAAACTATCTCTACCCACTACACTTGCATATTTAAGTATTAATGGTGCTCTACCAAATGAAGAGTCTTGTACTTTGAAGCTCTGCTTAAATTTTAGGAACAAAAAGCTGAGGCTTTACATGTTTACATGTTCAATGGTTAAATTCATTTAAAATTCATTTATCCTCTCAGGCCAACTAGGACTTCCCACCCAGATTGACTCAGGGTATTTGGAGGTTGGAGGAAGATGGATTCTAACAATTGAAACCTCTGGTATAGAAAATGATTCCGATTTAGAATGTAGGACAAAATTCTGATGCCTTTTATTTTATTTTTTTCAAAATGTTTTGTTTTATTTTTTAATATAAATTTATTTATTTTAATTGGAGGCTAATTACAATATTGTATTGGTTTTGTCATACATCAACATGAATCTTCCACAGCTGTGCACATGTTCCCCAAATTGGAGTTAGTTGCTTTACAACGTTATGCTAGTTTCTGCTGTAAAATGAAGTCATTCAGCTATTTGTATTCATATATCCCTTTCTTCTTGGACTTCGTTCCCACCCCTCCCACATCCATCCCACCCCTCTAGGTCATCAAAGGGCACCGAGCTGGACACCCCGTGCTATACATCAGATTCCCACTGGCTATCTATTTTGCACATGATAGTGTATACATGTCAATCCCAATCTCCCAATTCATCCCAGTCTTCCTTCTCCTTGCCCCATGCATCCATACATCTGTTCTCTATATCTATATCTTTATTCCTGCCCTGCAAATAAGTTCATCTGCAGGATTTTTCTAGATTCCACATACATGGGTTAATATACAATAATTTGTTTTCCTCTTTCTGACTTACTTCACTCTGTATGATGCCTTTTTGATTCATACACTAGAATCCTTTTCTACATCCTTTCCAATACATTTAGAATGGGCTGTGGGCATCTTGTTATAAACCAAAAAGAATGCTTCATTGCTAAAACAATGTAAAGTTAATTAAAAGAGGTCTTCATATCATCCTCCTGAAATCTCAGACTAGGCAGAAGTTCAAGTTCTTTAGGAGGAGATTGGACCATTCATCACTGCTTGTTTGGCTTGTCAGAGTTACGGGAGTTCCTTTCTAATTTATACCATTTCTTCATGAATGTGACATTATATTTAGAGAGTAATTATGTTAATTTCCCTTATTATCTGCCTATCAATAGCCAAAGAGTCTAACCTTTAAAAACATGTAGCAATTGTTTTTCAAGTTTGCAAGGCATGGTAACCTTGAAAAAATGGAGAGATTTCTTGTGAATTCCCTTTAAATAGTTTTACTCTTCTTCTCAGAATAATACTCAAGATTTTTATTACTTGTGCAGCATATACTTATTAAGGAAAATATGATTAACACAGAAAAAAGAAAAGTTGTAAACTGTGTCTTCAAATGAAGGAATGTGATATGGTTGGTATCTGATTGTTAAAGAGGTGTAGCAAGGTTTTTAGTGTTATCTTGGTGGCTGCATGGAAAGCTTGTGCTGGAGTTGTTGAAAGATGGTAGTGGTAGGTATCAACTGTTTGCTGCTGCTAGAACGCCGCTGACCAGAATCTTTCCCCTTCTACATTCTGAGTTCCTCCTACTGACTCCCATTACAGATCCTAACAAATTCAGGCAATAAGAGAATGTATAATTTTACAAAATATTAGTCTTGGTTTCACAGTGAACAGTATACAGAAAAGGGGGCTTAGTGGTGAGAGACAGCTGGAAAATGTCATCTGACATACTCTTCCTAGAGCAATGATGGCTATATGAAGAAATGATGGCTTCAATCTCCACTATAGTTTGTATCAAAGCTTTTATAATCACTCATTAATTTAATAACTATTTAGTGAATCCATTCCTCAGTAGAGTTTATATTGATCTATTTGGGGGTAGGTAATAAATATAATGGATAAGTAAATTGTATGGTATTCTAAAAAATGATGAATGCAGGCTAATGTCAGCTCAGCTGGTAAAGAACCCACCTGCAATGCAGGAGACCCCAGTTCAATTCCTGGGTCGAGAGGATGCACTGGAGAAGGGATAGGCTACCCACTCCAGGATTCTAGGGCTTCCCTGGTGGCATGAGAGGATTTTAAGCAGAGATGTGACATGATGTGATGCAGTTTTAAAAGAATCACTCTGGTTGCTTTCTTGAGAATAAACTTTAAGGAGGGCATGGGATGGAGACTTCTGCGATAATCCAGGCAGGAGGTAATGGAGACATGGATCAGGTTCATAGTGGTTGATGTAGTGTGACTCTATAGAACACTGGATGTCTTTTAAGAGCTTAGAAGATTTCTGGATGCTTTGGATATGTGGTGGCTGGTGAAGATATCTTGCTTTTTTCTCTTCTTACCTCTTCATGATAAATTGTTGGGATAGGTAGCGATTGCTTGTATCCAAATGAGGTTGAGAGACTGAGTCAAATAAGATGTCCTTGCAGCTGGGGGAAATGGAGAGTCATTGTGGGTCACTGCTGCCCCCTGACCTGAAGTTGTCCCAAAGCAGTCTTCCTTGGAGCAGTCAGTGATGNGCGATTGCTTGTATCCAAATGAGGTTGAGAGACTGAGTCAAATAAGATGTCCTTGCAGCTGGGGGAAATGGAGAGTCATTGTGGGTCACTGCTGCCCCCTGACCTGAAGTTGTCCCAAAGCAGTCTTCCTTGGAGCAGTCAGTGATGCTGCCAAGGAAACTGGAAAAGAAAAATTTCTGCTTTTCTTCCCTCATCTCTTATCTTCTGAAGTTTAACATTTTTATTCAACCTAAATGGGTTGCACCATTCTTAAGAAGTGAGTTTAGTTNGGCTCACACAGAATCGGACACAAGTGAAGCAACTTTGCAGTAGCACTAGACATTTTATGAGGAAAAATAGGGAGGAAGCACGAAATAGTGTTGAGGGATGATTAGGTATGTTTAGATAAGATAGAACTTCCTCCCATGACATATGTTTTGCTAACCAGTAGGAAAATATTGACTGCTTTTATTTTTAATATTATTTTTAATGATTTTAAAGGAAAATAAAAATAAATTAAATCTGTTACATATACCACACATACAAAGGGTAACGAATGTATTAAATCTATTAATGCTCAGTATAATTATCACAACTTGAAAATACTTTTATTCACTAGCTACAAACCTTATATACATTTATTTCTTATGTACACAGAATTTTTGCCAAGCTATTTACAACACACAGTTACTATTGGACTTTATTCTCCATTCATGTTTGGCCTGAGGAAAATCTCACAACCTGGCCAATGTCATGCTTGCATTTTCTTAACTTTTGGCACACTGTCAACAGTAAGTTGTATCTCAGATTGTTACTTTTAAAAGTGTGAGAAATCTTTATAATTCTCCTGCCTTTATATTTGATGGGATAATTTACCAGACACTAATCAGAAGTTTTCTGATGGAATTCTGCATTGAAAAAAATCAAATTCAGATTCTGAGCTAGCTAGCACTGATTTTTCACATTTATTTTGTGCTTCTGAGGTTTGATTCTTGGCTTCTTGGCATTCTTCTGTGTGCTTTGTAAGGATGGGGCTCACTTTGAAGTACCTAGGGTCTCTGTTTATGAGACTGGCCAATCTAGAAAAGAATATGAATTTGGCTGCTGGGTCAGAAATGTCATCATCATGAATTTGGAAGACAGAATAATACAGCAGCATACTGAACCTGCTAAAAAAAATGAAAGCTGTTAGCTTGTATTCTGTAGTAATAACATTTGCTTTAATTTTTTTCCCATGCAGGTAATTTAAAAAACATTTTGTCCAGATGCAAAATAATGAAAATACAGTGCTAGTTATTTTTTGTCTTTAAGAAGAATATTTTAATTGAATCTTTTTTTGAGAACTTTTAGAGTGCTCTCAAAACAGTTTGTATTTTTCTGCTGCTGATCTAGGTACAAAAATATCTAGAATGTTTTGACCATCTGCTGGTATTTCCAGTCAGTGTTTGCCTACAAACAATGAAAAAGATTCACAGTGAACTTGAACATCAGAGAGCAGAGTGAACTTTGGATGCCAATTCTTCCAAACCCTGACAAATGAAAACGCTGGCATAGCTTTATTTAAAATGACACCTACTAAAGCTGGTTTCCACGTGTTTTTCTACAGTTCTCAGTGTGAAGATTCGGACAAAAGGACTAAANATTTCCAGTCAGTGTTTGCCTACAAACAATGAAAAAGATTCACAGTGAACTTGAACATCAGAGAGCAGAGTGAACTTTGGACGCCAATTCTTCCAAACCCTGACAAATATGAAAACGCTGGCATAGCTTTATTTAAAATGACACCTACTAAAGCTGGTTTCCAAGTGTTATTCTACAGTTCTCAGTGTGAAGATTCAGACAAAAGGACTAAAATCTTCTCTTTCATTCTTTCGTATTGTACTCATTTATTTTATTATTATTACTTTTCAAATTTTTGAACTTAAAATATTCTGTTTTATAAGGTCTCGGTTTAAGAGTCATGAGCATTGAGTTAATGATGTCAGTTTTCTGTAAAAAGTATTAAGGATACTGTCTGGACCTCAGGTACTTCCATCATGCCAGAAGGATGATCCTTGGCAAGCAAAGCAACAAGAAAAAAACATGCAAAACAGCTGATTGGAGCAATATTTTCCCTTAGATGTCCTATGAAATTATGTTGAGTTTCTATAATATGTGAAGGCAGGAGTTATGTTTTCCACATGTATTAATGTGCTTTGGTAATGGCTGGTTACATTGAATTTGAGGGCCAGATTTCACATTCTAATCTACAGCTGAATAGGCTCCCATGCATCTAGATCATTAATGCTGGTCTCACAATCATTTATAAGTTTAAGAAGAAGAAATGTTTGCTTTAAAATATTAGGCTTTTTCTTGACATTTTCACGTTGTATGATAAGCATTTACATGTTTTGGAATGAACACTTAAACACTATATTTAATGACTAGGGACTAAATAATAATACATTTGCTTATCTAAAGCATGCATACAAGCTTCACAGACTTTATTGAGCTGTTTGTGGCAACTCTGTAATGGCCACTTACTATTTCAGCATTCAATTTTGAATTTAATTCTTTGAAGTTTTTGCATACATTAAACCGATTTTATGTGTCTGCACACTTGCATGTTTATGTATATATGTGTATCTGTTTGTTTATTAGTGTAATTAAAAGAAATTTGTTTAAACACTTATGATGGGGTGTTTAGACATTTAATACTTTGTAACAATTAGATACTTTTGATGCTGGATCCAAAAGAGGGGAAGAAGACTGGAAAATTTAACGTTGTGCCAGCAAACACCATGTAGTCTCTTAAAATAATTGTTTTTTATCTTGTTCTTAAGAAAAATGGACCTATATTTATGGAAGCATAACAATACAATAAAGTGTCACAGGTAATTGTAGTTGGATAGCTTTAAAAATCTAACTGAATATTTTGAAGGAGAAGTTTGTACTACACATCCACATTCTCAGAAGGTTACTGCTTTCTTGAGCCGGATTGATGATATCTCTAATTCAAGAAAATACGACCTTTGAGCACTGAGGTCTGGAAGATAAATTCCACACTTAATGGTGTACCTTGATTTGTTATAGCTTTCAGAAATGTGTCAGTATATTTTTTTCTTATAGTAAAACAGATTCTTCTTTAGGACCATTAGCTCATTTCTTTCTGGGGGAATTTCTGAATTATCTAAGCAGATAAAGGAAGGCTCTTTCTGTAGAAATATGTATATTATACTCCTGTTTGCCCAGTATTAGTTCATGTGTATCCACATTTTGTCCAGTTTTTTATTCTAATAGTTGATTCTGTTTTTTACATCTTACTTGATTTACCTATATGTATACTAGTACGTCCTGTGGAAGAGGGCATGGCAACCCACTCCAGTATTCTTGCCTGGAGAATCCCATGGACAGAGGGGCGTGGCAGGCTATAGTCCTTAGGATGACAAAGAGTTGGAGATGACTGAAACAACTTAGCATGCACTCAAACAAGTACATATAAGTAGTACATAGATTTTTGTCCTAAGGCTTTGCATTTAAATGTATTTTCTGATACCTTCTCCTAGTCTTTACTCTCTTTTTTTTCCAGTGCAGGAAGGGGAGAGAGTAAAGGCACTATACAGTTGTTAATACTCACCTTAAACTTTTTCCTTGGGTTATGGAGGAAAAATACATTCATAACTCTGAATTAGTATCTTTAATTCTTGCCTAAAAATTGGTAGTCAGTTTCAGAGATAAATGAGATTCTTCCCTTCCCTTTCCCTTAGAAAGCCTCTTTACTATTATGTAATCTATTTTTTTCTTAAACCTATGAATATTTGTGAAAAATAAAATAAGGAGGATCATAAATATTTGCTTTGTCATTTTAAAGTTCTATCTTTGACTATTTCTTAGTTTGGCTCTTTAAAATATGTAATAGTCAAAAACTAAATGATTATGTTTTTCTTTGGAAGCCACTTTCCCAGAAAAATAAAGAGAATAATGTGTGCAGCTGCCTAATAATTTGATCAGGTTTCTTTTTCAATTATATTTCATGGTGAATATCTTTAAATCTCAGAAATTTTTTATCCTACAGAGTTAATTCTCTTTAGCAAAGATTTTCATTAATTTTTATTCTTAGAGTTTAATTTCTCATCATTTTAGTCACAAAATAAGTCATATAACTTTTTTCTTTAATAGCTATAGNATTTCATGGTGAATATCTTTAAATCTCAGAAATTTTTTATCCTACAGAGTTAATTCTCTTTAGCAAAGATTTTCATTAATTTTTATTCTTAGAGTTTAATTTCTCATCATTTTAGTCACAAAATAAGTCATATAACTTTTTTCTTTAATAGCTATAGATGAAAAAAAGTTTCATTTTATATAGATTTTACTTTTATTCACTCACATCATTATATTTTTATGGTTCTTTAACCTTTTGGGGAAATCATATGTCACTTTAGTGTCACAAATCTATATCGCAATTTTTCAATGAAAAAGTGAAACTCTTTACAAATACTTTTCAGAAATATTTTTCTGTTACTTACAATCATTAAATTTTTCAAAGAATAAATTTAAAGCCCATTTTGTTTTTGAGGGGGCAAATACCTTAATAGTGTCTTTGTTAAACTCAAATCCTCCTTTCTCAGTTGAAACACAATTGCCTAAAAATTGCCCTTCTTTTTTACAGAGACTATGCAGGACAGGGCTGACAATCAGGAGAGTGTGGACACTATGGTGACACCATGATGGTCTCACCCTATCCTTTCTGCTCAGAAAATGGATTTAAGAATATTCATCCACAGAAGTATAGGGTGAGCTTATGAAACTTGAAGTGGTGGAGCCAGATTTGGAATTCTGGCGGGAGCAACCATTGAAGCTTGGGTCTCTTGGAGGCACTCTCTTCTTCCGACTGGATCTGGTGTTTTCTGCATCACTAGGGTCAAACACCACCGTCATGGACTCCATCCTGGTCACAGTGTACAGGCTGCTTTGCCGAGTCGGGTGAAACCTGGTAGTCTTGAGCTCCAGCTCATCATAGCTAGAAACTTCAATGAAAGGACACCAGCGGAAAGCTCTCTTGAAGCCTGCTCGAAATCTGAGGAGAAGCAGGCCACAAGAAGAAAAAGTCATCTTTTCAAGTGGAAATTTCCTTCAACTTCTACAGAAAGCTCTGCTTAATGCAATTAAGCCAACTCATTTTTTGAATTTAATTTTCTAGTCTAACTTTTAGAATTTATGCCACAGTATTGGTACTAGTTTTCTAAGTCCTTTTTGTTTGACTTGAATCTTAATTTCCCATTGATCAAAAGCAAGTTGTCAGAGAGTAAAAGTGCAATATCAGTAATCAATATGCCAAAGAAGCAGTGTAGGTTTCTTCAATAATTTTATACATTTGCGTAAGTGATTTAAGCTTTCTGGGTACGGCCCTGAAAAATGACATAGTTTGAAATAGATTCTTATGGTAATAATTACACATTTATAAATTAGTCTCATTTAATATAAAAATTAATTGCTCAGCTGGATGTTTTTATCTAAATACATATGAAAGTGCAAAATCCTTGGCTTTGTAAGCCATTAAATAAAGTTGATTAAAAACATATGCTCTGCTTTTGGGGTTATTTGAATTGATACATGGCTTGTGCAAATAGGGAAAAAAAGTAAGAATTTAAATAATATTTTTTAAGAAACTTAAGGAATGGTGTGGTAGAGGTCCAACTGAAAATAGAGCTAAGAATTTATGTTGAGTAGCTACTTACATGAAGTCCCGTTTCTACTTGTCTACCATATTGGTTTATTAAGGAGATTATTCACCTTATGAAATTTAACACTACCCCCTCCATGTGCTGACCTTACAACTAAGGTGTTTTTAATCTGGAAACCAAAGTTTACCTTTTTTTCCCAGTCTTAAATTTAATTGTGAATATTTCTCCTTTTCTTTCCAACTTCACTTTAAAACTAGCTTCCCCTCTTCCAGAGATTGCACCCTGTCTTACTCACTGAGTTCATCATACTGGAGGGAGGTTTGGGATTCTTCTCCTTAGTGTCGCTTCTGTTACTCTTATGACACCTTCTATTTTGAAGTCTATTTACAAAACACCCTTCTTAATAGAGTCCACTCACATATGCCATCATCTCTCCATCTGTGCATTTTTACAAAGTGTCTTCATTTCTTTGAGGACTTGAAAATACCTTCACCTCACCTCCTTTAATAACAGGACATTTCTTTTTCTTTGACAAGTAATTCTGAAGGATTTGGAGAGAATTTGGCCTATATAGAAATCAGCCATCTAGAACCCCCAAGAGCATTGTTTTGAGGGGGAAATTGTTAAGGTGAGATAGTTCATTAAATAAGGAGGAGTTGGGTTTCCTTGTTGTCTCAGCTGGTAAATAATCTGCCAGCAATGCAGGAGACCTGGGTTCGATCCCTGGGTTGGAAAGATCCCCTGGAAAAGGGAATGGCTACCCACTCCAGTATTCTGGCCTGGAGAATTTCATGGATGTGTAGTCCATGGGGTCACAAACAGTCAGATATGACTGAGTGACTTCTACTTTCACTTTTTCACTAGAAAAATACCTAGCTCTGTGCTCCTCTCAGTGAATTTTTCAAGTTTCCATTCCTTTTGAAATTTAACTGTGTACCAAGAAGCTTAAACAATATTATATGCTTTCAGTGAAGCCAGAAGTAACAAGGAACTTGTGTTTGGTAATCTTAGTTTTACCTCTTATTCAGACAGCAGTAGATGATGGGGTTGTACATGGTTGAGCTCATTGCCAGCCAAAAGCTAGCCAGATAGACCTGCTGAATATATTTCCACCTGTTTAGTTGTTGATAGATTGCAGTGAGGATGAAATAAATATGATAAGGCAGCCAGCAGATGGCAAATGTCACCACAACAATAATCATCATTTTTACAACCTGGAAAGAAAGAAAGAGGTCATTTTTGGCAAATATGGAAGTCATTATATTAGTTCTAATAGCTTACTGCAAATCATATTTTGCTACCGATACAGTTAAATATATGGCTTGCCTAAGAAATAGTCAATAAGTCAAAAAATGGCGAGGCAATATCAGGATAGTTACCTAAGTTTCAAGAAAGCATTCTTCTGTCACCTGGTGAATGGGTGGCACTCACTCAAATATAAACATATTTTAATTGGCTTGAAGAAATAAGTGTTTGTAAAAACAACAAAGAGCCTGGGAGCAGAAAGGAGAAAGAGCTAGGATTTGGCTATGCTAGCCCACACTATAAAAGAGTGAAGACATTCTATCTAGAGAAACTAACTGTTGAGTGACAGTGGGGGTATATCAGACTGTAGGGGTTGAGCAAGTTCCTCCGTATTTATTATTGCTTGAGTATAGCTCATGACTATTCAAATTTCTTTACTTTAATGCCATGCTCACTGGGAAAACTTCAGAATGTTAATTTGGTTTCTTTTGTAATTGGATATTGGGAAAGGTTTGTCTCAATAGTGATAAAGGATATTTACGTTAGTCTGAGAAAATATCACTAACTTTAAATTTGTAAGTAGGCAGTTGGCTTATACATCTGGTCTATATATCAACTTCTGTGATTTTGGCAAGCATGGATTATTTCTTCTCTTTCCACACTTTTGAACTACAATATGTTTGAAAGCTCCCGTCAAAGTAGAATGCAGTCTCTCCTCCACTAGTCTTTAAATGCCTAAAAAGCATAGAAAATTCTTAATTATCTTAATATCTCCAGCATCTAGCACAGTGTCTAGTGTATTGCTAGAGATAGATAATTAGATATAAGATGAATGAACAAGGAATGAGTGTACAAATTGTAACAGGAAGTTGAGTGGGAGGAAGTTTTGTATGTCTCTAAATAGGATAAAATAGGATAAAACAGGATAAAACTTGCTAGACTCAAAGTAATCAACACAGTGATTACTGTGATCACAGTGATCAATACAGTGATTAAACTGCATAGAAAACTAAGTGGCTTGGCTTTCTAAGTGAAAGGGAAAAATTAGTAACAGCATTCTAGAATAACTTCATTTAATATTCCTCATTTACCCAACCAATCTGTTGAGTAAATTTGTTCATACTTCATTTGGGAATTTGGAAAAAGTTTAAAATAATGCAAATAAACAAAATAATTTTGAGGTTTACCCATAGTCATATTAGAACACAAATCAGAGAAAGTCCTGATGTAAATGACCTAGGTAGCATCTTGAAACTATGAAAATACATCATTTAAGTACTGGGTTCATCATATGATTGCAAGTGGAGATTTAGATGAAAGTTGACAAGGTTAAAAATCACGAGAGACATGATTCTAGAAATAGACAAAGCATGAAATGGATCAGTGTGGAAGGCAAAGCTTTCCCAAGGGTCTATTCATGGTAACATCTAGGTATCTAGTATTAGGTGATAAAAATTGGCCATCAGAGCTGAAAATCCCGATCAGTTCAGTTCAGTTCAGCCACTCAGTCGTGTCCGACTCCTTGCAACCCCATGAACCGCAGCATGCCAGGCCTCCCTGTCCATCACCAACTCCTAGAGTCCACCCAAACACATGTCCCTTGAGTTGATGATGCCATCCAGCCATCTTATCCTCCCTTCATTCCCTTCTCCTCCTGCCCTCAATCTTTCCCAACATCAGGGTCTTTTCTAATGAGTCAGCTCTTTGCATCAGGTGGCCAAAGTATTGGAGTTTCAGCTTCAACATCAGTCCTTCCAATGAGTAGCCAGGACTGATCTTTAGGATGGATTGGTGGGATCTCCTTGAAGTCCAAGGGACTCTCAAGAGTCTTCTCCAACACCACAGTTCAAAAACATCCATTCTTCGGCACACAGCTTTCTTTATAGTCCAACTCTCACATTCATACATTGGCAAAGTAATGTCTCTGCTTTTTAATATGCTATCTAGGTTGGTCATAACTTTCCTTCCAAGGAGCAAGCATCTTTTNCTAAGGCCCACTTGACTTCACATTCTAAGATGTCTGGCTCTAGGTGAGTGATCACACCATCGTGATTATCTGGGTCGTGATCTTTTTTGTACAGTTCTGTGTATTCTGGCCACCTCTTCCTAATATCTTTTGCTTCTGTTAGGTCCATACCATTTCTGTCCTTTATAGAGTCCATCTTTGCATGAAATATTGCCTTGGTATCTCTAATTTTCTTGAAGAGATCTCTGGTCTTTCCCATACTATTGCTTTCCTCTGTTTCTTTGCATTGATCACTGAGGAAGACTTTCTTATCACTCCTTGCTATTCTTTGGAACTCTACATCAAATGGATATATCTTTCCTTTTCTCCTTTGCTTTTCACTTCCCTTCTATTACGCGGATTTGTAAGGCCTCCTCAGACAGCCATTTTGCTTTTCCAGATCAGTAGCTCACAAAATGTCATCATTAGCTAAATCATGTAAAATGTTTTGATTTTTTCCCATGTTTTTTCAATTGCATTTTTTTGAATAACTGTGTTCAGAATTCTGCATTTTATCTCTCTCATTTTAATTTATATATTTGTAGGATTACAAGTAAGGGGCATATTTAAATATAATTTACATTTCTACAATGCTTCACACATCTAGCAACTTACTAATTGATTTTCAATTGGACTTTAGGAAGCTAAGGCAAAGACCAAAAGACCTGACCACTGTGATTCATGAAATCTAAGTTAGATTTTTTAAAACTCAGACTCTTAAGTCTGTTTTTTTTTCTGCTTACAGTTAATAATACTTACTGAATGTCTATTGGGTCTAAAAACACATAATAGAGAAAGATAATAGGTAGAGAACAAATTCCTTATCCTGAAAATGATTATGATATAATGAAAAATACTGAAATATAAATTAAAGTACATAGAAACCTGAATATAAACATGTGTAAATAAAGTAAAAAATAATATTTATGAAACCTTGAAAGTAAAGTCGCTCAGTCCTGTTGGATTCTTAGCGACCCCATGGACTATACAGTCCATGGAATTCTTCAGGCCAGAATACTGGAGTGGGTAGCCTTTCTCTTCTCCAGGGGATATCCAATCCAGGGATTGAACCCAGATCTCCCATATTGCAGATGGATTCTTTATCAGCTGAGCCACAAAGGAAGCCCAAGAATACTGGTGTGGGTAGCCTATCCCTTCTCCAGCGGATCTTCCGGACTCAGAAATTGAACTAGGTCTCCTGCATTGCAGGCAGATTCTTTACCAACTGAGCTATCAGGAAAGCCCATTTACTCGTTTATTATAAGCAGGAATGACTCAATGCATGTTACCTGTAAATCAGGGAAGATTAGGCTGAATGACATGGGTTTGGTTGATTTTTTTTCATTCTTGAGTATGTGAACATCATACTGTTCTTCCCACATGGTACAGAGAAGTTCCTGTCCAAGATTATTCTCCCTAGCTCCTCCCCTCTCTCTTGCTCCAGTTATTCTCATTGACTAACAACCTCTTCTCCCACAAATTTTTGCACAGTTATCACTTTTTCTATGACCAGCTTATTCAAAATTGCAACCTGTCCTTCCAGCACTCCGTAAACCCCTTAGCCTGTTCTTTATTTTCAGTTTATGTGTCCTGTGTATTCTTTACTTTGTGTCTCCTTAGGCTACAAAACTAAAAAAGAAAGCAAGAATTTTCTGCTTATCTTATTTACTTACATATTTCAGTCATGTAGACTAGATTTCACTAAAATTTGTGTTCAGAGTTTTGAAAAATAAGTTAATTAAACTAAATTAAAAAAAGAAACTAAAAGACATGTAGTTGATTAGGTGATGCTCATGATTTTACTCCATTATGAATTACTCGTATCATTTGTCCTCCAACTTTAGATGAACATATGTAATATACAATGAGTTATTTCCTTTTCCAGGCAAACAAATTCAAGTAATGTGTATGAGTGCACAAGTAATATTATCAATATATTATTTTAGATGCATGAATGCATTGCATTTCATTCTGAACAAATGTTAAGAACAAGAAAAAATATTTATGACTGTGTGAACACGGTTAAAGCTACTATGTTAAATACAGTATCAGCAAATATACATAAAATTGCTTTTATACAGACTAACTGCAAACTCCCTTTGCATGAAATTGCTTTTCAACAATAGTTGAAGACCTGAAAAGGTTTTCAGAATCTTTTATCATAACTGTCAACCATCAATGTAGAAGTCCCCAAAGAAGGAAAATTGAAGTGCATGTGTAGAAACAGTAGCAGATAACTTATAATTCACATACACGTGGCCTTAAGGATTCTGTTGTAAGACATTTAGAAGCTTATTTGACTAGTACAGCCATTATGGAAAACAATGTGGAGATTCCTTTAAAAATTGCAAATAGAACTGCCTTATGATCCAGCAATACCACTGCTGGGCATACACACTGAGGAAACCAGAATTGAAAGAGACACATGTACCCCAATGTTCATTGCAGCATTGTTTATAATTGCCAGGATGTGGAGACAACCTAGATGTCCATCAGCAGATGAATGGGTAATAAGGTTGTGGTACATATACACAATGGAGTATTACTCAGCCCTTAAAAAGAATAAATTTGACTCAGTTCTAATGAGATGGATGAAACTGCAGCCAATTATACAGAGTGAAGTAAGCCAGAAAGAAAAACACCAGTACAGTATACTGACACATATATATGGAATTTAGAAAGATAGTAATGATGACCCTGTAGGTGAGACAACAGAAGAGACACAGAGGTATAGAACGGACTTTTGGACTCTGAGGGAGAAGGAGAGGGTGGGATGATTTGGGAGAATGACACTGAAACATGTATACTATCATATAAGAAATGAAGCGCCAGTCTATGTTCAATACAGGATACAGGATGCTTGGGGCTGGTGTACAGGATGATCTGGGGAGTTGGTGTGGGGTGGAAGGTGGGAGGGGGCTTCGGCATTGGGAGATTGTGTACACCTGTGGCTGATTCATGTCAACGTATGGCAAAACCAATACAGTATTGTAACGTAGAATAAAGTATTAAAAAAATAAATAAAATACATTGGTGAACAGAAAAAAAAAGAATCTAAGAGAATGGACCTTTTACAGTGAAACAACTGCTATATTTTATTTATTGCTATATAATGTTTTAATCATTAGTGTGGGTCTCTGTTCATAAAATTTTGTGAAATGATTTCAGATATCAAACTCTCAGGCCCCCAGGTTTGATGTAAATGCAAAAGTAGTCTCTCGGGTCAACAGAATTATCTTGCTTTATGAAATAGTGAAATCATGAAATTGTAATCATCTTCCTCACAAAAAGGCGAGGGAAAGAGCACTTTGACACAAACCTTGAGAAATGATAGATGTATAACTGCACAGTTTCCCCATGTCTCACAGCTGGATAATGGTACTAGCTCAGATAGGCTCTAAGTGCTCTTCAGGAAAGTTGGTAGACTTGATATATTTTAGGCAAGATAAGAGACTGGGATGGAGATTATTCAAATCTCTCACCATATCTTAACAAATTTTATTGTGATTTGATACAAAGATGGATTGATGTTGGGTTTTTCTTGATGCTGAAAGACATATCCAGCTTCTGAGGCAATGGGATTTATTTTCCATGGCGACATGGACTCTTGTGGCCACCCTGTCCTTGGTACAAGCACTTACTAGCAGAAGAAGAAGCGAGGTGGGACAAGTGAAGTAGCTCTTGTAACAACACTGCCCCTCTTTAATAGTTTAGAATCCACTTGACTCACATAGGCAGGATTGAATGCATATCAAAAGTTAGTGAGAATAAGCTTTGGGCACCTTTTATTCATATATCTAAGGGAAAAATATTCTTTGATTTTCATATCTTGTGCAGGTTAGACTGGAATGCCTGCAGCTGCAGCTGCTCTTATCTATCATATTAAATTAATGCAGGATAGATGATTTTGAGGTTTTTAGTTGTAAAAGAAAAATGGATCAGGCTGCTGCTCCTGCTGCTGCTGCTGCTCCTGCTGCTAAGTCGCTTCAGTCGTGTCTGACTCTGTGTGACCCCATAGACGGCAGCCCATCAGGCTCCCCCATCCCTGGGATTCTCCAGGCAAGAACACTGGAGTGGGTTGTCATTTCCTTCTCTTAGGAAATTAATTGAAATATTGCCAATCTTAAAAAATTCTGGGAATTATACTCTTCAAGGCAGAATTTATTCTTTGTAAATGTCTGGATTGGAAATGGTCAACTTGTAGTGAGAAGAAACATCCTGTTTTGATCAAAATCTCAGAGCATGCTTTAGAGAACCATCCCATGGACCTACTACTTCTCTGTAACTTTTGTCTACACAAATGTTCTTAAATGACAAATATATCTCTTTAGGTCAAAATTACATGCTTGCTTATTCTAGCTTCATATTAGCAAATTATAATATTCTCAAGAATAATATATGGAAAAAATTAATGATAAACATCAAAATATAAAGTACTGCATCTTGGATTATTTAGGTGGGNAATACAGGATACAGGATGCTTGGGGCTGGTGTACAGGATGATCTGGGGAGTTGGTGTGGGGTGGAAGGTGGGAGGGGGCTTCGGCATTGGGAGATTGTGTACACCTGTGGCTGATTCATGTCAACGTATGGCAAAACCAATACAGTATTGTAACGTAGAATAAAGTATTAAAAAAATAAATAAAATACATTGGTGAACAGAAAAAAAAAGAATCTAAGAGAATGGACCTTTTACAGTGAAACAACTGCTATATTTTATTTATTGCTATATAATGTTTTAATCATTAGTGTGGGTCTCTGTTCATAAAATTTTGTGAAATGATTTCAGATATCAAACTCTCAGGCCCCCAGGTTTGATGTAAATGCAAAAGTAGTCTCTCGGGTCAACAGAATTATCTTGCTTTATGAAATAGTGAAATCATGAAATTGTAATCATCTTCCTCACAAAAAGGCGAGGGAAAGAGCACTTTGACACAAACCTTGAGAAATGATAGATGTATAACTGCACAGTTTCCCCATGTCTCACAGCTGGATAATGGTACTAGCTCAGATAGGCTCTAAGTGCTCTTCAGGAAAGTTGGTAGACTTGATATATTTTAGGCAAGATAAGAGACTGGGATGGAGATTATTCAAATCTCTCACCATATCTTAACAAATTTTATTGTGATTTGATACAAAGATGGATTGATGTTGGGTTTTTCTTGATGCTGAAAGACATATCCAGCTTCTGAGGCAATGGGATTTATTTTCCATGGCGACATGGACTCTTGTGGCCACCCTGTCCTTGGTACAAGCACTTACTAGCAGAAGAAGAAGCGAGGTGGGACAAGTGAAGTAGCTCTTGTAACAACACTGCCCCTCTTTAATAGTTTAGAATCCACTTGACTCACATAGGCAGGATTGAATGCATATCAAAAGTTAGTGAGAATAAGCTTTGGGCACCTTTTATTCATATATCTAAGGGAAAAATATTCTTTGATTTTCATATCTTGTGCAGGTTAGACTGGGATGCCTGCAGCTGCGGCTGTTCTTATCTATCATATTAAATTAATGCAGGATAGATGATTTTGAGGTTTTTAGTTGTAAAAGAAAAATGGATCAGGCTGCTGCTCCTGCTGCTGCTGCTGCTCCTGCTGCTAAGTCGCTTCAGTCGTGTCTGACTCTGTGTGACCCCATAGACGGCAGCCCATCAGGCTCCCCCATCCCTGGGATTCTCCAGGCAAGAACACTGGAGTGGGTTGTCATTTCCTTCTCTTAGGAAATTAATTGAAATATTGCCAATCTTAAAAAATTCTGGGAATTATACTCTTCAAGGCAGAATTTATTCTTTGTAAATGTCTGGATTGGAAATGGTCAACTTGTAGTGAGAAGAAACATCCTGTTTTGATCAAAATCTCAGAGCATGCTTTAGAGAACCATCCCATGGACCTACTACTTCTCTGTAACTTTTGTCTACACAAATGTTCTTAAATGACAAATATATCTCTTTAGGTCAAAATTACATGCTTGCTTATTCTAGCTTCATATTAGCAAATTATAATATTCTCAAGAATAATATATGGAAAAAATTAATGATAAACATCAAAATATAAAGTACTGCATCTTGGATTATTTAGGTGGGCTTTTTTGTTGCAACAGTTTCAAAGAACACATTTTAAAATGTCAATCCCTAGTGAGAAAATAAAACTAAGTAGTAACACTTGTGAAAAAAGTTGAGGGTAGTCCAGAAGATGAGTTGAATTTTCTCAATAATTTCAGATTTAAATGAGAATATTGTGTTAGTGTCATCCAAGAAATTTGACACTGTTTCCAAATCCAGCTAACGTGATGATCCAGTTAGCATTAGCTTAGAGCAATGATGGTATGGAATTATGTTAAGGCCAAACAAACAAAAAACCATATATGTATATGCATGGAAATGTGTAAAATGCTTCTGTGTGAGAGTGTATGTTTGTATGTACGTGTGGTATTGTGTTTAGATTCCACTTCTTTACATTTCATTGGTTGTTTCGCTTTTAATGTAATTTTAGTTTCCCAATGGAAACAGCCTTTTAAAGTATTATTAATTTCAGTTTTATGATGTTCTGAAGCCAAAACAAAAGGGATGTCACATAAAGGAAGGCAAGAAGACATTAGAAAAGAAAGTACATTAAGTCAAGAGGAATAAAGACTGATGTTATGGGATCATGGCTAGAGAGAGAACTTATAGAGGCTTACTATGGATTGAATTATGTCCCTACCCCCACATTTTTAAAGTTTACTTATCCTTTAATTTATCAAATTTTTTCTAGATTTATTGAGATATAATTAGCTCATAACATTTTGCAAGTTAAAGTGTACAGAGTGATGATTTGATACATGTACATATTGTAAGATGATTATTAACACCTTCATCACCTGACTCAGTTACTTGTGTGTATGTATGTGTATGTGTGCTTGTTGGGAACATTTAATATCTACTCTGGTGTAACATCTATGAGGCATCCCCAGTGGCTTGTGAACTGGCTTCCTGATGGGATCCATGATAGGTTAGTAGGATCTGAATGCCTTTGACATGTTCGGTTTGGAGCCCTGCCTACTGCTCTCCCAGCTCTCTCCATCCCCTAGTTGTGCAGATCTCCACAGTCCTCTGGATAGAGGGAGACAGAGATGGACTCTTTGGCAGAGCTCTGTACATTTGAGGAGGCTGAGAACTCATCCCTCACATCCTCTTATCACCACCACCCCATCCTTCAAGGAGCAATCACAGCTGAGAAGACCTTTTTGGTACCAAGTTGCATTGCCATGGGAAGGACGTGATGTGTACAAAGTCAGTTTGTTCCTCTTACTCTTTCCAGGGCATCCAATCTTGGATTTTTTTTTTTTTTAATTTTGTACTGCAACTTCTCTATTGGAATCCTGGACTTCCACAAAGGTTCTTTGATCCATGGGTGACCATCTAAGTCAGCTTTTTCAAGGGACTCCTGGTTCACAGCTAAGGGCCACTCCAGGGTTCATGGAGTGAACAGGGTTTGAGGTCTATATGTTTATTATCTGATTCCCAGTGGGCAAGACTCTTTCCAGGTATAGTGCTGGTGACAGAACCAAAGCCAGATGGGGATGTGGCCAAGTCCTCTGAGGTGTGGAGTTGTTTCTGGGTCTATAGCTGGGACCATGGCAGGTAAGCCATCCTCCAAGGTGCAGGTCTATCTTCTCAAAGTGATTCTCCTCATTCTTGTACTGCACGGTGGTTTTAGTCTCCTACCTGGATCCCCCAGCTTCCAGAAAGGCACTATTGTTTATGGATAGATTTCCAGTTGTTGTTGTTGAAGGGGTAGGATGAACGACATCTTATTTGGCCATCTTGTGGATGTCACTCCCCCAAATTCATATGTTGAAGTCCTAACCTCAGTACCTCAGCGTGTGACTGTATGTGGAGACAGGTCTTCTTTAAAGAGATAATTAAGTTAAAATAAGGTCATTAGGGTGGGACCTAAACCAATATAACTGGTGTTCTAAAAGGAAAAGACAATCAGAATAGAGGCACACAGAAGGAAGACCATGTGAAGACAGAGGGTTGCAGCCATCTGCAAACATGGCTGAAAAACCACTCTTGATGACACGTGAACTTATACTTCTAGCCCCCTGAACTGTGTGAAAATATTTCTGTTGTTTAAATAGCAGTCTATGTTATTTTGTTATGGCAACCTGAGCAGATTAATACTATGTTTGAAATGCTGAGGGCAGTTTAATATGTATGGCTTCATTCCAGCAAAGTAGGAGGCAAAATGCTATACATTTTCCTAGTGAAAATAGAGATTTCCAGAGAGATTCTGATTGCCTGAGAATTGCTTTCAGGGAAGTAAAAGACAGATCAGGATCTTTATTTCCATCAGTTGAGCCTCTCTTAGGTTATATATGGCCTTCCTCACAAGCGCTGTTTTCCATGATAATTCCTTTGCAACAGAAATGACAAGCACACAGAAAGCTTACTTGCTGGGCAAGGTGATAGGTTTTTCGTGGTTGTTATACAAATCAAAAATCCAATTGAATCTGTCACTTGAGCTTAGACTGAAGAGTGGTTCCTTTGTTTAAGGCAAAAGGGTTCTTTGTTATACACTTAGATATTCTCTTCTGAAGGAGCAGATCTGGCTTGTTAGTATTTAGAGGAAAATAATTAAAATAGAAAATAGCCTTAAAAAATTCTATGGTTTATAGAACAATAGAAGTAGATCTATTTGCCAATATTTCAGCTATTCAATTAAATAAGACCAATTTCAACAGGGATTAACAAAAAACAAATTGTCACCTATTATGAATATTGGGTCCAAGTCATGTTTCTGAGGCTTCTTTTATGGTAGAATAGGGAAGAATGTTGAAATATGGTTTAAAATGTGGTTTACTTTAAAGGCACACATCTGACAAATAACACGAAAATGTAATGAAATTAAAAGTGTGTGTGTGCCCGGTCGTGTCCAACTCTTTGAGGCCCCATGGACTGTAGACTGTGATGCTTCTCTGTCTATAGGATTTCCCAAGAATACTGCAGTGAGTTGTCATTTTCTGCTCCAGATAAGGTTTAGAATCTTTTGACATACAGAAGGGGAGAGACTCAAGAAAATTTCTACCTCAGTTACCCTTCTACAGAAGAGGGTTTAAGAGAGGAAAGAACTGAAAAAATGCCAGGTCACCTCATCTTTCTGTGTTCTAGAAGTTGCAAACAGAGATCTGTTTTCTTGAGAATGGGCCTGGCCAAAAAAAGGGCTAGGCTGATATCATTTGCAAAATAACAGATTTCATGTCTTGTTATGTGTTGACATAGCTTGCCCTTTAAAATATATTATTAATATGTTATTATTAATATATTGTGGTCCAAAATGTTGAGCCAGCCAGTGTCTTTTGCTGTTGACTTTTTATCTTGAAGATGTGCATACTTTGTTTTTTTTGAAACAGCATAAATCTGGAATATTTGAGATTACTCTTTTCTGTATTTCTGTAGAAAATACGATCAGTCACTGAAAATTAATTTTTTCTCTACAGTATATGACACACTAAAAAACATGATTTGTAAATGGTGCTGTCCTTATTTGTAGTTACCTTGAAATAAATCTTCGTGATTTGTCCATGCTTACCCTTGGAAAGTCCCAATCCAGTTTCTTTCCCTGTAAAAATTTCTCCCGAAGCTTTGGGAGAGTAGTACCTCAAGCTAACTCTTGGAGTAGCTTCCCTCATATTTCTTAATGCAGGTAGGGTTTAGATACTTCCTAATTAGACCTAGGGGGCTTCCCAGGTGGCACTAGTGGTAAAGAACCCATCTGCCAGGGCAGGAGGTGTAAGAGAGGCAGGTTCGATCCCTGGGTCAGGAAGATCCCTTGAGGAGGACATGGGAGCCCACTCCAATATTCTTATCTGGAGAATCCCATGGACAGAAGAGCCTGGTGGGCTATAGTCCATAGGGATGCAAAGAGCTGGACACAACAGAAGCGACTTAGCACACATACACACAGTTAATCCTAGGGTATATAACACAGATACAGATTATAGTCAAGCCTGTTTCTATTTCCTTCTCTCTGGATATGGGCATGTGCATTATTCATCTTTGTGTCTCCAAAACTTAACATAGTCCTTGGCATTCAATAAATACCTTTTGATTGAAGATATCTTTATGGTCCGTGTTATGAAAATTTTGATTGCAAATCATTTATCGTTTTCTTACCAGTGTTTTGCCCTATCATGCACATAATAAGAATTCAAAAAAAGTATTTAAGTAAAACTTAAAAGCAAAAGTTATTTCAAATGTTTTTAAACCTAATTAAAATCATTAGTATTGCCCTTGGTCTTTATTGGAGAAGGAAATGGCAATCCACTCCAGTACTCTTGCCTGGAAAATCCCACGGATGGAGGAGCATGGTAGGCTACAGTCCATGGGGTTGCAAAGAGTCGGACACGACTGAGCAACTTCACTCAACTTCACTCACTTGGTCTTTATATTTAACCGGACATTTGGAAAGAACAGTTAAATGAAACATGTAAAGGTATAACCGTAAGAAAGAAGTTCAGTTATTTTTGTTTACTTAATAAATTATATACTTAAACAATTGTTCTACAATAATGTCACTTTTCTAGAGAAACCAAGGCCCTATGCTCTAGAGATACAGTGCTAAATTAAAAAGAAAATATATTTTCTGTTTTCATAACACTTATGCTAAGTTCAGTTCAGTTGCCCAGTCATGTCCGACTCTTTGTGACCCCATGAATCGCAGCACACCAGGCCTCCCCGTCCATCACCAACTCCCAGAGTTTACCCAGACTCATGTCCATCGAGTTGGTGATGCCATCCAGCCATTTCATCCTCTGTTGTCCCCTTCTCCTCCTGCCCCTAATCCCTGCCAGCATCAGGGTCTTTTCCTATGAGTCAACTCTTCACATCAGGTGGCCAAAGTATTGGAGTTTCAGCTTCAACATCAGTCCATCCCATGAACACACAGGACTGATCTCATTTAGGATGAACTAGTTGGATCTCCTTGCAGTCCAAGGGACTCAAGAGTCTTCTCCAACACCACAGTTCATCAGTTCTTTGGCACTCAGCTTTCTTCACAGTCCAACCCTCACATCCATACACGACCACTGGAAAAACCATAGCCTTGACCAAATGGACCTTTGTTGGCAAAGTAATGTCTCTGCTTTTTAATATGCTATCTAGATTGGTCATAACTTTCCTTCCAAGGAGTAAGCATCTTTTAATTTCATGGCTGCAGTCACCATCTGCAGTGATTTTGGAGCCCAGAAAAATAAACTCAGCCACTGTTTCCACTGTTTCCCCATCTAGTTCCCATGAAGTGATGTGACCAGATGCCATGATCTTAATTTTCTGAATGTTGAGCTTTAAGCCAACTTTTTCCTTTTTTCTTTCACTTTCATCAAGAAACTTTTTAGTTCTCTTCACTTTTGGGATTGGAATGAAACTGACCTTTTCCAGTCCTGTGGCCATAATATAGATATTTGTCTGCATTCCTCATTGCATTCTATTTCAGTGGTGGCCAGAAAAATGATTTACATACACAAACTTACTTCTATAACATGTGTGATTGTGTCAGTGAAGATTTATTTATACCTTAGGGTAAATATAAGTCAAAAATACATATTCTAGAAGCTTGTACTTTCTTCTGTTAATAGAAGCAATGGTAAAAAAGAAAGAACTTGCTTTTTTATTTTTTAATTTTTGCAATGTTGTGTTGGTTTCTGATTGTAAATCAAAACTATAGTGAGGTATTGAGCTCACAGCAGTCAGAATGGCCATCATCAAAAAATCTACAAATAATATTTGCTAGAGAGGATGTGGAGAGAAGGGAAACCTGCTGCACAGTTGGCGGGAATATAAACTGATACAGCTGTTACAGAGATTATGGAAATTCCTCAAAAAACTAGAACTTGCTTTTTATTGAAAGGAGTAACTTAGAAAATAATAACAGTATGTAGGTACATTTATTTTTATAAGACTATTTAAGAAAGAAGATGATAGATAAATAAATAAATGATTAATAAAACTTCACAAAGTAAAAGAAAGGGACAAACACTTGCTTCCTGAAGCAAAGGGAAACTAAAACTTGTTGAGGCCCTTTTATGTGCAAGGTACTCTGTTTGCGTTGTGTGCATTATATGCTCATTTTAATTAATGCTATTGGTATATATTAGCAGTGCCTAGCTAGCCATGTTTTAATTAAAGTGAAATGTCTAGTAGGTACAATTTTATTTTCTAATAGAGAGCATTGTCAAGGAGTTGCAGAGGTTGATTCTGGAGGTAAAGGTAAAGGTACAGAACATTTTTCTGTACATGAAATTCTTTTCAAGTGAGTGATTCCACATTGCTAAGCTAGACCTCTCTTCTAACCTGTTATTTTTTGCCTTGTGATCCTTACATACTTTGCAAATCTGTTTGTGTTTTGATGTATTTCTTCACTTTTCCATGGTAACGTCTTTCAACAACTGGAATTTTAAATTTAAAAATGATACATGTAATCTCCTTATCTTCATGCCATAAAGAGATCTTATCTTTTCTGTTTTAGTCCATGAAGTAAACTTAATCTAGGTACTCTGGTTCTTTGTCTTGTTTCTAGCAGGTAGAGTTTTCAAGGTTTGTTTTTATTTCTTCTTTGTAAGTCCAGGCTCTATCACTCTTTGCCTGTAAAGATAAACTCAAAGTGTTCTTAAATCTGGACATCATAGAAGGAGCACAGGCTTCTCTCCTGTTGGACAGCTATGTGTCCTCAGAAGATGGAGCAATCCACCCTATGTGTCCCTGCTGCTGCTGCTAAGTCGNCATCTTGTGGATGTCACTCCCCCAAATTCATATGTTGAAGTCCTAACCTCAGTACCTCAGCGTGTGACTGTATGTGGAGACAGGTCTTCTTTAAAGAGATAATTAAGTTAAAATAAGGTCATTAGGGTGGGACCTAAACCAATATAACTGGTGTTCTAAAAGGAAAAGACAATCAGAATAGAGGCACACAGAAGGAAGACCATGTGAAGACAGAGGGTTGCAGCCATCTGCAAACATGGCTGAAAAACCACTCTTGATGACACGTGAACTTATACTTCTAGCCCCCTGAACTGTGTGAAAATATTTCTGTTGTTTAAATAGCAGTCTATGTTATTTTGTTATGGCAACCTGAGCAGATTAATACTATGTTTGAAATGCTGAGGGCAGTTTAATATGTATGGCTTCATTCCAGCAAAGTAGGAGGCAAAATGCTATACATTTTCCTAGTGAAAATAGAGATTTCCAGAGAGATTCTGATTGCCTGAGAATTGCTTTCAGGGAAGTAAAAGACAGATCAGGATCTTTATTTCCATCAGTTGAGCCTCTCTTAGGTTATATATGGCCTTCCTCACAAGCGCTGTTTTCCATGATAATTCCTTTGCAACAGAAATGACAAGCACACAGAAAGCTTACTTGCTGGGCAAGGTGATAGGTTTTTCGTGGTTGTTATACAAATCAAAAATCCAATTGAATCTGTCACTTGAGCTTAGACTGAAGAGTGGTTCCTTTGTTTAAGGCAAAAGGGTTCTTTGTTATACACTTAGATATTCTCTTCTGAAGGAGCAGATCTGGCTTGTTAGTATTTAGAGGAAAATAATTAAAATAGAAAATAGCCTTAAAAAATTCTATGGTTTATAGAACAATAGAAGTAGATCTATTTGCCAATATTTCAGCTATTCAATTAAATAAGACCAATTTCAACAGGGATTAACAAAAAACAAATTGTCACCTATTATGAATATTGGGTCCAAGTCATGTTTCTGAGGCTTCTTTTATGGTAGAATAGGGAAGAATGTTGAAATATGGTTTAAAATGTGGTTTACTTTAAAGGCACACATCTGGCAAATAACACGAAAATGTAATGAAATTAAAAGTGTGTGTGTGCCCGGTCGTGTCCAACTCTTTGAGGCCCCATGGACTGTAGACTGTGATGCTTCTCTGTCTATAGGATTTCCCAAGAATACTGCAGTGAGTTGTCATTTTCTGCTCCAGATAAGGTTTAGAATCTTTTGACATACAGAAGGGGAGAGACTCAAGAAAATTTCTACCTCAGTTACCCTTCTACAGAAGAGGGTTTAAGAGAGGAAAGAACTGAAAAAATGCCAGGTCACCTCATCTTTCTGTGTTCTAGAAGTTGCAAACAGAGATCTGTTTTCTTGAGAATGGGCCTGGCCAAAAAAAGGGCTAGGCTGATATCATTTGCAAAATAACAGATTTCATGTCTTGTTATGTGTTGACATAGCTTGCCCTTTAAAATATATTATTAATATGTTATTATTAATATATTGTGGTCCAAAATGTTGAGCCAGCCAGTGTCTTTTGCTGTTGACTTTTTATCTTGAAGATGTGCATACTTTGTTTTTTTTGAAACAGCATAAATCTGGAATATTTGAGATTACTCTTTTCTGTATTTCTGTAGAAAATACGATCAGTCACTGAAAATTAATTTTTTCTCTACAGTATATGACACACTAAAAAACATGATTTGTAAATGGTGCTGTCCTTATTTGTAGTTACCTTGAAATAAATCTTCGTGATTTGTCCATGCTTACCCTTGGAAAGTCCCAATCCAGTTTCTTTCCCTGTAAAAATTTCTCCCGAAGCTTTGGGAGAGTAGTACCTCAAGCTAACTCTTGGAGTAGCTTCCCTCATATTTCTTAATGCAGGTAGGGTTTAGATACTTCCTAATTAGACCTAGGGGGCTTCCCAGGTGGCACTAGTGGTAAAGAACCCATCTGCCAGGGCAGGAGGTGTAAGAGAGGCAGGTTCGATCCCTGGGTCAGGAAGATCCCTTGAGGAGGACATGGGAGCCCACTCCAATATTCTTATCTGGAGAATCCCATGGACAGAAGAGCCTGGTGGGCTATAGTCCATAGGGATGCAAAGAGCTGGACACAACAGAAGCGACTTAGCACACATACACACAGTTAATCCTAGGGTATATAACACAGATACAGATTATAGTCAAGCCTGTTTCTATTTCCTTCTCTCTGGATATGGGCATGTGCATTATTCATCTTTGTGTCTCCAAAACTTAACATAGTCCTTGGCATTCAATAAATACCTTTTGATTGAAGATATCTTTATGGTCCGTGTTATGAAAATTTTGATTGCAAATCATTTATCGTTTTCTTACCAGTGTTTTGCCCTATCATGCACATAATAAGAATTCAAAAAAAGTATTTAAGTAAAACTTAAAAGCAAAAGTTATTTCAAATGTTTTTAAACCTAATTAAAATCATTAGTATTGCCCTTGGTCTTTATTGGAGAAGGAAATGGCAATCCACTCCAGTACTCTTGCCTGGAAAATCCCACGGATGGAGGAGCATGGTAGGCTACAGTCCATGGGGTTGCAAAGAGTCGGACACGACTGAGCAACTTCACTCAACTTCACTCACTTGGTCTTTATATTTAACCGGACATTTGGAAAGAACAGTTAAATGAAACATGTAAAGGTATAACCGTAAGAAAGAAGTTCAGTTATTTTTGTTTACTTAATAAATTATATACTTAAACAATTGTTCTACAATAATGTCACTTTTCTAGAGAAACCAAGGCCCTATGCTCTAGAGATACAGTGCTAAATTAAAAAGAAAATATATTTTCTGTTTTCATAACACTTATGCTAAGTTCAGTTCAGTTGCCCAGTCATGTCCGACTCTTTGTGACCCCATGAATCGCAGCACACCAGGCCTCCCCGTCCATCACCAACTCCCAGAGTTTACCCAGACTCATGTCCATCGAGTTGGTGATGCCATCCAGCCATTTCATCCTCTGTTGTCCCCTTCTCCTCCTGCCCCTAATCCCTGCCAGCATCAGGGTCTTTTCCTATGAGTCAACTCTTCACATCAGGTGGCCAAAGTATTGGAGTTTCAGCTTCAACATCAGTCCATCCCATGAACACACAGGACTGATCTCATTTAGGATGAACTAGTTGGATCTCCTTGCAGTCCAAGGGACTCAAGAGTCTTCTCCAACACCACAGTTCATCAGTTCTTTGGCACTCAGCTTTCTTCACAGTCCAACCCTCACATCCATACACGACCACTGGAAAAACCATAGCCTTGACCAAATGGACCTTTGTTGGCAAAGTAATGTCTCTGCTTTTTAATATGCTATCTAGATTGGTCATAACTTTCCTTCCAAGGAGTAAGCATCTTTTAATTTCATGGCTGCAGTTACCATCTGCAGTGATTTTGGAGCCCAGAAAAATAAACTCAGCCACTGTTTCCACTGTTTCCCCATCTAGTTCCCATGAAGTGATGTGACCAGATGCCATGATCTTAATTTTCTGAATGTTGAGCTTTAAGCCAACTTTTTCCTTTTTTCTTTCACTTTCATCAAGAAACTTTTTAGTTCTCTTCACTTTTGGGATTGGAATGAAACTGACCTTTTCCAGTCCTGTGGCCATAATATAGATATTTGTCTGCATTCCTCATTGCATTCTATTTCAGTGGTGGCCAGAAAAATGATTTACATACACAAACTTACTTCTATAACATGTGTGATTGTGTCAGTGAAGATTTATTTATACCTTAGGGTAAATATAAGTCAAAAATACATATTCTAGAAGCTTGTACTTTCTTCTGTTAATAGAAGCAATGGTAAAAAAGAAAGAACTTGCTTTTTTATTTTTTAATTTTTGCAATGTTGTGTTGGTTTCTGATTGTAAATCAAAACTATAGTGAGGTATTGAGCTCACAGCAGTCAGAATGGCCATCATCAAAAAATCTACAAATAATATTTGCTAGAGAGGATGTGGAGAGAAGGGAAACCTGCTGCACAGTTGGCGGGAATATAAACTGATACAGCTGTTACAGAGATTATGGAAATTCCTCAAAAAACTAGAACTTGCTTTTTATTGAAAGGAGTAACTTAGAAAATAATAACAGTATGTAGGTACATTTATTTTTATAAGACTATTTAAGAAAGAAGATGATAGATAAATAAATAAATGATTAATAAAACTTCACAAAGTAAAAGAAAGGGACAAACACTTGCTTCCTGAAGCAAAGGGAAACTAAAACTTGTTGAGGCCCTTTTATGTGCAAGGTACTCTGTTTGCGTTGTGTGCATTATATGCTCATTTTAATTAATGCTATTGGTATATATTAGCAGTGCCTAGCTAGCCATGTTTTAATTAAAGTGAAATGTCTAGTAGGTACAATTTTATTTTCTAATAGAGAGCATTGTCAAGGAGTTGCAGAGGTTGATTCTGGAGGTAAAGGTAAAGGTACAGAACATTTTTCTGTACATGAAATTCTTTTCAAGTGAGTGATTCCACATTGCTAAGCTAGACCTCTCTTCTAACCTGTTATTTTTTGCCTTGTGATCCTTACATACTTTGCAAATCTGTTTGTGTTTTGATGTATTTCTTCACTTTTCCATGGTAACGTCTTTCAACAACTGGAATTTTAAATTTAAAAATGATACATGTAATCTCCTTATTTTCATGCCATAAAGAGATCTTATCTTTTCTGTTTTAGTCCATGAAGTAAACTTAATCTAGGTACTCTGGTTCTTTGTCTTGTTTCTAGCAGGTAGAGTTTTCAAGGTTTGTTTTTATTTCTTCTTTGTAAGTCCAGGCTCTATCACTCTTTGCCTGTAAAGATAAACTCAAAGTGTTCTTAAATCTGGACATCATAGAAGGAGCACAGGCTTCTCTCCTGTTGGACAGCTATGTGTCCTCAGAAGATGGAGCAATCCACCCTATGTGTCCCTGCTGCTGCTGCTAAGTCGCTTCAGTCGTGTCCGACTCTGTGCAACCCCGTAGACAGCAGCCCACCAGGCTCCCCCATCCCTGGGATTCTCCAGGCAAGAACACTGGAGAGGGTTGCCATTTCCTTCTCTGCATGTGTCCCTAGTGGGTGCTAGCTCTGTCACAGTCTCAGGAATAATGAGGTTGTTGTATAAAATCCTCTACTTTTCTCCTCTTGATTGCAGAACCCACTTGGCTTTACACACTCCTCTGAGCTCTGCCACTGTCCTATCACAGTTGCTGTTTCACTCAGGAGATTTAGCAAGCGGCAGATGAGAAGGTAGAATTCAGGCCACCATCTTCCTCAACAGATAATCTATCTGAATATCTCAAAGACATCAAAGTTNGGCAAGAACACTGGAGTGGGTTGCCATTTCCTTCTCCAATGCATGCAAGTGAAAAGTGAAAGTGAAGTCGCCCAGTTGTGTGCGACTCTTAGTGACCCCATGGACTCTAGCCTACCAGGCTCCTCCATCCATGGGATTTTCCAGGCAAGAGTACTGGAGTGGGGTGCCATTGCCTTCTCCTCTAGCAAGTCACAAAACTTGGTACATTAATTGTACCAAGAATTGGTACAGTAATCACAAATGATTGCTTCTTCTCAGGAAAGGTATGACAAACTTAAACAGCATATAAAAAGCAAAGACATCACTTTGCCAACAAAGGTCTGCATAGTGGAGGCATTGATATTTCCAGTGCCTGCAGTTGGATTGCTCCCATTTGGAGAAGTGGAGAGTGACTGCCAAGTTGGGTGGGAACAAAACTCAGGTGATTGTGGCTGCAGTAGAATCGTGCCTGCAAGTTCATCTCATGGCCTTGGACACTAAGGCAGAGTGCCAAAGAATTGATGCTTTTGAACTATGGTGCTAGAGAAGACTCTTGAGAGTCTCTTGGACTGCAAGGAGATCCAACCAGTCAATAGCTCCAATACTTTGAACACCTGATACAAAGAGCAGACTCATTGGAAAAGACCCTGATGCTGGGAGAGATTGAAGGCAGGAGAAGGGGATGATGGTTGGATGGCATCACTGATTCAATGGACATGAACTTGGGCAAACTCTGGGAGATGGTGAAGGACAGGGAAACCTGGTGTGCTGCAGCCCATGGGGTTGCAAAGAGTTGGACACGACTTGGCGACTGAACAATAACAACAATAAAAATGAAAACCAGGTTTGGAGAGTCAAAATGAGTCATGATCTTTTAATATTTTGAGTCATAGATGTTAGAAGATCATGAATCACTTGAGTTGTGGTTTAAGACAAGCAAACAAAGAAACTTAGAAAACTTTCATTCATTTTGAACTATTTCATCCTTCATAATAAGTGTGACCTTTCACATGCATTATTGCATTTTACATGCATTCTTTTTAAAGTAATGATTCACTTGAGCCCTTATGCTTTGTAAAATTTGTTGGAAGAGCTAGTTAAGCAAATTGATGTTTACTGTATAATGTTGTAAGTTGCATGCTAGAGTTTGCCATATAGTAGGAGCACATGGACAAACACTGAATGCAGACTGGGGATGAAGTTTGAAAGAGGCTTTCTAAAGGAAGAAGTGCCTGTAATACAGTTTTAAAGACAAATAGGAAATAGCCAGGTGAGAGAAGCAGGAAAGGAGTGGGAGAGAGGGGAGAAGAGTGCCCTAGTCACCGAAATAAAATATGCAAAGCTCAGGCCTCCCTATAGTACTCAAACAGTTGGACGGTGATTTAGTGCATAATATTATTATAAGATATGCTGATAGAGAAAGTGAGAGAGATAGATAGAAGTTAGATTAGGGAGGGCTAGAGAAGATACTAAAGGACTTTAAAGGAGAGTATTAATAAATTTGGGGCTTTCTGGTAGCTCAGATGGTAAAGAATCTACCTGCAACTAAGGAGATCCTGGTTCGATCCCTGGGTCGAGAATATTCCCTGGAGAAGGGAATGGCAACCCATTCCAGTATTCTTGCTCGGAGAATCCAATGGACAGAGGAGCCTGGTATTCTACAGTCCACGGGGTTGCAGTCTGACACAACTGAGCGACTAAATACACATGCATATTAATAAATGCAGATTTCAGAAAGATAACTTTAAAGACAGTGTAATATCAGTTTTATTTGAAACAGATCTAATGGATGTAGGAAGATGTTTAGTTGACAAGCATATTAATCTAGGCAAGAAGCTGTGGGTGTGTGCACAGTTGTGTCTGACACTTTGCAACCCTATAGACTGAGCCCACCAGGCTCCTCTGCCTATGAAATTTTTCAGGCAAGAATACTGTAGTGGGTTATCATTTCCTACTCCAAGGGATCTTCCTGATCTAGGGATTGAAACCATATCTCTTGGGATTGAAACCATATCTCTTGTGTCTCCTCCATTGACAGGCAGATTCTTTACCACTAACGCCACCTGGGAAGGCCACTTTACTAGGCAAGAAACTATGTAGGCCTAAACATAAGTGAAGCAGGAGCTTAGGCAAGAAAAATACATATTTGAGTGCTTTTAGAGTTAATTTAAAGGACTTTGTAATTAACTGGATTTCAGCTGAGGAAAGAGAGATGTTATAGATCATTTCCAGTTTCTTTTGTCTTTGGCTACTCTATGGAGTATTACTCACAGTAATATTCTGTGAAATGTGAAGAGTTTCAAAGAATTGATGAAAATTATTATTTCATTTTGACAAGCTTATTTTGAAGTGTCTGTTATACATAGCCCTGGTGTGAGAGATGGTTAATAGGACTTAAAGCTGGAGCTTAGAGCCTGAATCTTAGAAGTCTAGATATGAACAGAATGTTAATGTCAATTTGGAAGTATTTTTCCAAAGGTGTTAACGTCCTGGGAGTGGATGAATTTATCCAAATAAGACTATATTTGAAAGCTATAAAAATGTGAAGAATTGGCTTCTGTGGTAAAGAACAGCATTTATGTGGCAGAGGAAGGAGAGTGAGCAAAGGATATACTAAAGAGGCGTGGCCTGAGGAGAGAAAGGAGGTAAATAACATGGGAGGAGAGACTTCTGAAGTGGAGAGGGATCAAAAGCTTTCTGTTCTGGTCAAGGACTGAATATATCCAGTCAAGTTAGCAACAAAGAAGGCTAAAGCTAACTTTGGCAAGACTGGTTTCAGCAGAATGGTATGTTGTAAGTCACAAGGCATTAACCAGAGGAGTAAAAGATTGGTAAACAGGAGAGAGCAAATGTGAAGAAAACAAGATGAAAGAGCTGGGCTTACATTTTGAAAGGGAAGTATAGTGAAATGAAAGAGGTCATGGTTCAGAAGAGAAATGGTTTAACTGAGGGATAACTGTTCTTGAGAAGGAGGTACTAAGGATCTAGAACACAGGTAATGCATGGATGAAGAACATAAGAAGACAGTGACAGAAGAAGAAGGCAGCCATTTGACGAGGTGTGTGGACCATGAGCCTCGTCAGCAGTCCATGACCACTTGAACCCCCATCCCCACACTGAAGGGAATCCAAATATGATACTGCGGAAGAGCTATGTTGTGAACATGTGGAGCTTAGTTGCAAGGAGCGATCACACCCAGAAGAGACCAGTGTCAAGGTAATGGGGTAAGGGTATTCATTAGCTGTAAGGAGTCACACTTCCAAAAATAAAATGAAACACATAGTTTTAACCAAAATGAACTGTAAGGAAAAATGATCAGTGGGAATGTTGTGAATTCATTTCATTCATCCTGCTCTCAAACAAATACCTACAACTCTCAGGATAAAGGATTCAAACTGAATAAATTCTGTTTCCTAATACTTAAAGCTAATATAAATAAAGCTATCAATATAAGCTTTTCCCTATTCAACTAGTATAACCTGGTACTTTAGTTTGGATGAAAAAAATGATTGTGTGTGAAGCAATCCATTTCAGAGATATGAGAATCTGATAAGTGCTGTTAAATCCCAAAGACACAGACTCTGTGACTTTCCTCTAAAACTTTAAAGTGCTATTAACAAATTCATGTGTGGAAAATAGTTCCTTTTGTGTATGATGTTTTTTTGCTTTATTATCACAGAATATAATAGAGCAGCCATTGTTATACCTTATATGTATTCAGAAATGAAATCATGTAGTAAAACTCCTATGTTTCTCATCTCAGGCTATGAGACTTGCTGCTGCTGCTAAGTCGCTTCAGTTGTGTCCAACTCTATGCAACCCCATAGATGGCAGCCCACCAGGCTCCTCCGTCCCTGGGATTCTCCAGGCAAGAACACTGGAGTGGGTTGCCATTTCCTTCTCCAACGCATGAAAGTGGAAAGTGAAAGTGAAGTAGCTCAGTTGTGTCCAACTCAGCGACCCCGTGGACTGCAGCCCACCAGGCTCCTCCGTCCATGGAATTTTCCAGATGAGAGTCCTGGATGGGGTTGCCATTACCTTCTCCAGTGAGACTTAAAGAAGGTATAGGGTGAACACCTTTCCCTTTGAATCATTTGCTCAAAACTGCCTAAATTCTCAGATATAGAAAACAGATAAGAAAGCATAAGAAATGGAATTGTAAGGTATAGGGTCTCTCATTCATTGTATTATAGGTGATCCTTAAGTGAATGTAAGTTCTCTTTTATTTATTTATTAACTCAAAGCACCAGAGTTTGTGCTCATTGTACTGAATACTTCCTAGTGAAAATATGTGGTCTGGTAATGAGATGTTCCAGGAGATGCCTCATGAAATCTTATGTCTAGAAGATAGACTATGATGTTCCAGGTATTGTAATGATGGCGATCCGGTTTGTATTTTCAATCAAGTAAGGGATTTTCTGCTGCTGCTACTGCTAAGTCACTTCAGTCGTGTCTGACTCTGTGCGACCCCATAGACACAGCCCACCAGGCTCCCCCGTCCCTGAGATTCTCCAGGCAAGAACACTGGAGTGGGTTGCCGTTTCCTTCCCCAATGTATGAAAATGAAAAGTGAAAGTGAAGTTGCTCAGTCGTGTCCAACTCTTAGCGACCCCATGGACTCTAGCCTACCAGGCTCCTCCGTCCATGGGATTTTTTGGCAAGAGTACTGGAGTGGGGTGCCATTGCCTTCTCCGAAAAGATCTAGTTGTCTAAAATAAAATACTCTCCTTTGTTCAAGCTAGATTAACTGTGGCATACAAATTTATGGTCACCAGTCATTAGTTTTCAATTTCCAAATGATGCACTGTGTATGTAGGGAATTATTATCACTTGATTTCCTGCTTTTTAGCATGTGTGGCATTGAAGGATGTTTATGCTAATGAATACTGGTATGCAACTACTATTCTGTCCATTGTTTTCAGTTCTTTTATGATGCTGTTTTCCTTTACAAATTCAATATGTGAAACATATTCCTTTAAGGTATCAGTGAAAATTCTTGTTTTCATCTGAGCTTAGATGGCTGTGGCAAAAAGGCTTTAGAAATCCTTATTTCAGAGGATTATATTATTTGTGTGATTTATATTTCAGAGCATGTTGGAGGATGATGAAATAATGAGGGTAATACCTGAGAATCCAAAGTTAAGAAGTATCCATAATATATTATTTCACCAATTCTAAATATTTCCAAATAGAAACAGATTAAAGAAAAGTTTGGGAGAAGTACAAATGTACAAATTTGAAAATCTATAAGTTTGGAAATATATTTAGTGAAGCACATAGAAGTACAGAGACTCGTCCTTTGGGGATCTATTGCTTATGCAAAGTAGTAGGAGAAAGCCCTATGAAATCTTTTCACAAGTGAAATGAAAATGAAAACAGTAGAAGCAAAACCTGTGGAAAGACTTGGAACAAGTAATTAGAATTACATCCGTAAAGGGTTCACGTGCTACCTGGTATGACAGGAACAGCAATAGCAACAGCGACGCCAGCATTAGTGTTCTATTTCTAGTCCTCTCCTGACTTGAAGGAGAGTGAAAGTGGGTCTATGAAGATTATTTTGTCTGCTGAGAAGGGTAGTGGATATAAATGGGGATTGTAAATTTGGAATCCTTTGAATCATAGGATCTGTACTACAGTTTGAATCGTAGGAACTGTGCTGGATTTGTTTGGAAAAATTATGGGTGAATTGATCTTTCTGAGGCAGAGAAATAGAAATAGATCAAGGAGAGACTACAAGAAGGAAGTGTAAAGAGGGAGAAGGAAAGTGGGAAGAAGAGGGTAAGAGAGACATATACAACCCAAGGGCTGACTAGAGATGAAATGCCAGAGGAGTTTTGTGTTCCGAGGGGCAAATTCTTTGGACTAACATACAAAATCCTCAGTAAAATTTACATCATTCAGGTTACATGAAAATGAAAAAAAAAGTGATAGACATGAAATTAGTTAAAATTTGGATCATATAAATAATGGTAATAGGTTATTGGGAACTAGCTATCCTACAAAATTAAGGGTAAGACTCGCATAGAGCACTACGTGGAGGCAGACAGGTGTGAGTCTAGGCTCTTCTAAAGACTGCACTGTCCCCTGATGCAAAAAATAGGTAAACATGGAAAGGCAAACTAATTTCAAAAAGAACCGTCTCCTCTAAGGCAGGAATGAAGAAAGAGGGGTCGAGGAGAAAGGGGAAATAGAAGCGTTCTCAAAAGTAAATTGCCCACTGAGAGTGAGATAAAGGAGTAAAATGTTCAAGTCAAACAAACAGAAAAGCAGTTTCATCAATTTTCTTTCTGCTCAAGGATATGCTGTTAGAATGGAGAGGGCTGATACACTGGTTTCTTGTTAAAGAGCATTTGCACAGGGCAAGGGTCACGGGCCTTCATCACAGAGCACAAGTCTTCCTTGGTGCCCAGAAGCCCCTGACGCTATCAGCCCCTGTGTCCTCGCTGTCAACGGGGGGACACTAAGAAAGAAATGTACTCAGGTATTCTTTACGTTTTAGAGAGGAGTTTTGTTTTCAGGAAAATTATTTATACTCTATGTTACCAGCTGAGGGGCTGGAGTAGAATGGGAGGCTTCTGGAAATATTTGCTAGGCTACTAAAACTGTTTTGGAGATATTCACCACTTAAGCATGAGAGTATAACACCTGCGATCCATCATTCTGTTAACTGAACCTCTCGATTATTTTCTCGACTAGGCATTTTATGTTTGATGTTGATAAAGTTAGTCTTGTAGAATTCTGAAGTGTTTTTTCCCTCTAAGAAAGAGGCAATTTTTTTTTTCCTCAACGTAGTTTGATGTTAAGGGAATTAGGAATTTTACAATGACAGGTATATGCATTGTATAAATTCTTTTTACTAACTTAAATTTTCAGTTTACTGGAATATTATATCAAAAATTTTATGCACTTGGGGAGATCCTATATATTGTTTTACTTGTGGCAGGTCTAAGAAATGTTTTTATTTAGTGAAATATAGAAAATTTTTAAGAAGAGTTTAATTTAC
>SJYW01041683.1:141555-158840 GCA_006410735.1 Raphicerus campestris | reverse complement strand
TTTGTGAATGAGCTACTTTCTCATTTTATACATGAGAAAATGTAGGCATGTAATGTGATTTGCTAAAGGTCAAAAATTATTAGGAGGAGAACAAGCTCTCCTGAGTTCCAACCTGATGCTTTACCCCTAGGCCCGGCACACAGAGGAAAGATTTTGGTCTGAATCTTCAGGACAAAATGCATGTCTTCAGGATTATATTAATATCCTCAGAACTAAAAATAAGGTTTACTCATCTATTGCTGAGTAAATTAAACTCTTCTTAAAAATTTTCTATATTTCACTAAATAAAAACATTTCTTAGACCTGCCACAAGTAAAACAATATATAGGATCTCCCCAAGTGCATAAAATTTTTGATATAATATTCCAGTAAACTGAAAATTTAAGTTAGTAAAAAGAATTTATACAATGCATATACCTGTCATTGTAAAATTCCTAATTCCCTTAACATCAAACTACGTTGAGGAAAAAAAAAAAATTGCCTCTTTCTCAGAGGGGAAAAAACACTTCAGAATTCTTCAAGACTAACTTTATCAACATCAAACATAGAATGCCTAGTCGAGAAAATAATCGAGAGGTTCAGTTAACAGAATGATGGATCGCAGGTGTTATACTCTCACTAAGTGGTGAATATCTCCAAAACAGTTTTAGTAGCCTAGCAAATATTTCCACAAGCCTCCCATTCTACTCCAGCCCCTCAGCTGGTAACATCGGGTATAAATAATTTTCCTGAAAACAAAACTCCTCTCTAAAACGTAAAGAATACCTGAGTACATTTCTTTCTTAGTGTCCCCCCTTTGACAGCGAGGACACAGGGGCTGATAGCGTCAGGGGCTTCTGGGCACCAAGGAAGACTTGTGCTCTGTGATGAAGGCCCGTGACCCTTGCCCTGTGCAAATGCTCTTTAACAAGAAACCAGTGTATCAGCCCTCTCCATTCTAACAGCATATCCTTGAGCAGAAAGAAAATTGATGAAAGTGCTTTTCTGTTTGTTTGACTTGAACGTTTTACTCCTTTATCTCACTCTCAGTGGGCAATTTACTTTTGAGAACGCTTCTATTTCCCCTTTCTCCTCGACCCCTCTTTCTTCATTCCTGCCTTAGAGGAGACGGTTCTTTTTGAAATTAGTTTGCCTTTCCATGTTTACCTATTTTTTGCATCAGGGGACAGTGCAGTCTTTAGAAGAGCCTAGACTCACACCTGTCTGCCTCCACGTAGTGCTCTATGCGAGTCTTACCCTTAATTTTGTAGGATAGCTAGTTCCCAATAACCTATTTTCATTTACCATTATTTATATGATCCAAATTTTAACTAATTTCATGTCTATCACTTTTTTTTTTTCATTTTCATGTAACCTGAATGAGAGATGTAAATTTTACTGAGGATTTTGTATGTTAGTCCAAAGAATTTGCCCCTTGGAACACAAAACTCCTCTGGCATTTCATCTCTAGTCAGCCCTTGGGTGACTGTATTAATATGTATATGTCTCTCTTACCCTCTTCTTCCCACTTTCCTTCTCCCTCTTTACACTTCCTTCTTGTAGTCTCTCCTTGATCTATTTCTATTTCTCTGCCTCAGAAAGATCAATTCACCCATAATTTTTCCAAACAAATCCAGCACAGTTCCTACGATTCAAACTGTAGTACAGATCCTATGATTCAAAGGATTCCAAATTTACAATCCCCATTTATATCCACTACCCTTCTCAGCAGACAAAATAATCTTCATAGACCCACTTTCACTCTCCTTCAAGTCAGGAGAGGACTAGAAATAGAACACTAATGCTGGCGTCGCTGTTGCTGTTGCTGTTCCTGTCATACCAGGTAGCACGTGAACCCTCTATGGATGTAATGCTAATTACTTGTTCCAAGTCTTTCCACAGGTTTTGCTTCTACTGTTTTCATTTTCATTTCACTTGTGAAAAGATTTCATAGGGCTTTCTCCTACTACTTTGCATAAGCAATAGATCCCCAAAGGACGAGTCTCTGTACTTCTATGTGCTTCACTAAATATATTTCCAAACTTATAGATTTTCAAATTTGTACATTTGTACTTCTCCCAAACTTTTCTTTAATCTGTTTCTATTTGGAAATATTTAGAATTGGTGAAATAATATATTATGGATACTTCTTAACTTTGGATTCTCAGGTATTACCCTCATTATTTCATCATCCTCCAACATGCTCTGAAATATAAATCACACAAATAATATAATCCTCTGAAATAAGGATTTCTAAAGCCTTTTTGCCACAGCCATCTAAGCTCAGATGAAAACAAGAATTTTCACTGATACCTTAAAGGAATATGTTTCACATATTGAATTTGTAAAGGAAAACAGCATCATAAAAGAACTGAAAACAATGGACAGAATAGTAGTTGCATACCAGTATTCATTAGCATAAACATCCTTCAATGCCACACATGCTAAAAAGCAGGAAATCAAGTGATAATAATTCCCTACATACACAGTGCATCATTTGGAAATTGAAAACTAATGACTGGTGACCATAAATTTGTATGCCACAGTTAATCTAGCTTGAACAAAGGAGAGTATTTTATTTTAGACAACTAGATCTTTTCGGAGAAGGCAATGGCACCCCACTCCAGTACTCTTGCCAAAAAATCCCATGGACGGAGGAGCCTGGTAGGCTAGAGTCCATGGGGTCGCTAAGAGTTGGACACGACTGAGCAACTTCACTTTCACTTTTCATTTTCATACATTGGGGAAGGAAACGGCAACCCACTCCAGTGTTCTTGCCTGGAGAATCTCAGGGACGGGGGAGCCTGGTGGGCTGTGTCTATGGGGTCGCACAGAGTCAGACACGACTGAAGTGACTTAGCAGTAGCAGCAGCAGAAAATCCCTTACTTGATTGAAAATACAAACCGGATCGCCATCATTACAATACCTGGAACATCATAGTCTATCTTCTAGACATAAGATTTCATGAGGCATCTCCTGGAACATCTCATTACCAGACCACATATTTTCACTAGGAAGTATTCAGTACAATGAGCACAAACTCTGGTGCTTTGAGTTAATAAATAAATAAAAGAGAACTTACATTCACTTAAGGATCACCTATAATACAATGAATGAGAGACCCTATACCTTACAATTCCATTTCTTATGCTTTCTTATCTGTTTTCTATATCTGAGAATTTAGGCAGTTTTGAGCAAATGATTCAAAGGGAAAGGTGTTCACCCTATACCTTCTTTAAGTCTCACTGGAGAAGGTAATGGCAACCCCATCCAGGACTCTCATCTGGAAAATTCCATGGACGGAGGAGCCTGGTGGGCTGCAGTCCACGGGGTCGCTGAGTTGGACACAACTGAGCTACTTCACTTTCACTTTCCACTTTCATGCGTTGGAGAAGGAAATGGCAACCCACTCCAGTGTTCTTGCCTGGAGAATCCCAGGGACGGAGGAGCCTGGTGGGCTGCCATCTATGGGGTTGCATAGAGTTGGACACAACTGAAGCGACTTAGCAGCAGCAGCAAGTCTCATAGCCTGAGATGAGAAACATAGGAGTTTTACTACATGATTTCATTTCTGAATACATATAAGGTATAACAATGGCTGCTCTATTATATTCTGTGATAATAAAGCAAAAAAACATCATACACAAAAGGAACTATTTTCCACACATGAATTTGTTAATAGCACTTTAAAGTTTTAGAGGAAAGTCACAGAGTCTGTGTCTTGGTGATTTAACAGCACTTATCAGATTCTCATATCTCTGAAATGGATTGCTTCACACACAATCATTTTTTTCATCCAAACTAAAGTACCAGGTTATACTAGTTGAATAGGGAAAAGCTTATATTGATAGCTTTATTTATATTAGCTTTAAGTATTAGGAAACAGAATTTATTCAGTTTGAATCCTTTATCCTGAGAGTTGTAGGTATTTGTTTGAGAGCAGGATGAATGAAATGAATTCACAACATTCCCACTGATCATTTTTCCTTACAGTTCATTTTGGTTAAAACTATGTGTTTCATTTTATTTTTGGAAGTGTGACTCCTTACAGCTAATGAATACCCTTACCCCATTACCTTGACACTGGTCTCTTCTGGGTGTGATCGCTCCTTGCAACTAAGCTCCACATGTTCACAACATAGCTCTTCCGCAGTATCATATTTGGATTCCCTTCAGTGTGGGGATGGGGGTTCAAGTGGTCATGGACTGCTGACGAGGCTCATGGTCCACACACCTCGTCAAATGGCTGCCTTCTTCTTCTGTCACTGTCTTCTTATGTTCTTCATCCATGCATTACCTGTGTTCTAGATCCTTAGTACCTCCTTCTCAAGAACAGTTATCCCTCAGTTAAACCATTTCTCTTCTGAACCATGACCTCTTTCATTTCACTATACTTCCCTTTCAAAATGTAAGCCCAGCTCTTTCATCTTGTTTTCTTCACATTTGCTCTCTCCTGTTTACCAATCTTTTACTCCTCTGGTTAATGCCTTGTGACTTACAACATACCATTCTGCTGAAACCAGTCTTGCCAAAGTTAGCTTTAGCCTTCTTTGTTGCTAACTTGACTGGATATATTCAGTCCTTGACCAGAACAGAAAGCTTTTGATCCCTCTCCACTTCAGAAGTCTCTCCTCCCATGTTATTTACCTCCTTTCTCTCCTCAGGCCACGCCTCTTTAGTATATCCTTTGCTCACTCTCCTTCCTCTGCCACATAAATGCTGTTCTTTACCACAGAAGCCAATTCTTCACATTTTTATAGCTTTCAAATATAGTCTTATTTGGATAAATTCATCCACTCCCAGGACGTTAACACCTTTGGAAAAATACTTCCAAATTGACATTAACATTCTGTTCATATCTAGACTTCTAAGATTCAGGCTCTAAGCTCCAGCTTTAAGTCCTATTAACCATCTCTCACACCAGGGCTATGTATAACAGACACTTCAAAATAAGCTTGTCAAAATGAAATAATAATTTTCATCAATTCTTTGAAACTCTTCACATTTCACAGAATATTACTGTGAGTAATACTCCATAGAGTAGCCAAAGACAAAAGAAACTGGAAATGATCTATAACATCTCTCTTTCCTCAGCTGAAATCCAGTTAATTACAAAGTCCTNTGAACATAGACTGGCGCTTCATTTCTTATATGATAGTATACATGTTTCAGTGTCATTCTCCCAAATCATCCCACCCTCTCCCTCTCCCCCAGATGTCAAAAGTCCGTTCTATACTTTTGTGTCTCCTATATTGTCTCACTTACAGGGTCATCATTACTATCTTCTCACTTATGTTTAGACCTACATAGTTTCTTGCCTAGTAAAGTGGCCTTCCCAGGTGGCGTTAGTGGTAAAGAATCTGCCTGTCAATGGAGGAGACACAAGAGATATGGTTTCAATCCCAAGAGATATGGTTTCAATCCCTAGATCAGGAAGATCCCTTGGAGTAGGAAATGATAACCCACTACAGTATTCTTGCCTGAAAAATTTCATAGGCAGAGGAGCCTGGTGGGCTCAGTCTATAGGGTTGCAAAGTGTCAGACACAACTGTGCACACACCCACAGCTTCTTGCCTAGATTAATATGCTTGTCAACTAAACATCTTCCTACATCCATTAGATCTGTTTCAAATAAAACTGATATTACACTGTCTTTAAAGTTATCTTTCTGAAATCTGCATTTATTAATATGCATGTGTATTTAGTCGNGCAGAGGAGCCTGGTGGGCTACAGTCTATAGGATTGCAAAGTGTCAGACACAACTGTGCCCACACCCACAGCTTCTTGCCTAGATTAATATGCTTGTCAACTAAAGATCTTCCTACATCCATTAGATCTGTTTCAAATAAAACTGATATTACACTGTCTTCAAAGTTATCTTTCTGAAATCTGCATTTATTAATATGCATGTGTATTTAGTCGCTCAGTTGTGTCAGACTGCAACCCCGTGGACTGTAGAATACCAGGCTCCTCTGTCCATTGGATTCTCCGAGCAAGAATACTGGAATGGGTTGCCATTCCCTTCTCCAGGGAATATTCTCGACCCAGGGATCGAACCAGGATCTCCTTAGTTGCAGGTAGATTCTTTACCATCTGAGCTACCAGAAAGCCCCAAATTTATTAATACTCTCCTTTAAAGTCCTTTAGTATCTTCTCTAGCCCTCCCTAATCTAACTTCTATCTATCTCTCTCACTTTCTCTATCAGCATATCTTATAATAATATTATGCACTAAATCACCGTCCAACTGTTTGAGTACTATAGGGAGGCCTGAGATTTGCATATTTTATTTCGGTGACTAGGGCACTCTTCTCCCCTCTCTCCCACTCCTTTCCTGCTTCTCTCACCTGGCTATTTCCTATTTGTCTTTAAAACTGTATCACAGGCACTTCTTCCTTTAGAAAGCCTCTTTCAAACTTCATCCCCAGTCTGCATTCAGTGTTTGTCCATGTGCTCCTATTATACCACATGGCAAACTCTAGCATGCAACTTACAACATTATACAGGAAACATCAATTTGCTTAACTAGCTCTTCCAACTAATTTTACAAAGCATAAGGACTCAAGTGAATCATTACTTTAAAAAGAATGCATGTGAAATGCAATAATGCATGTGAAAGGTTACGCTTATTATGAAGGATGAAATAGTTCAAAATGAATGAAAGTTTTCTAAGTTTCTTTGTTTGCTTGTCTTAAACCACAACTCAAGTGATTCATGATCTTCTAACATCTATGACTCAAAATATTAAAAGATCATGACTCATTTTGACTCTCCAAACCTGGTTTTCATTTTTATTGTTATTGTTCAGTCGCCAAGTCGTGTCCAACTCTTTGCAACCCCATGGGCTGCAGCACACCAGGTTTCCCTGTCCTTCACCATCTCCCAGAGTTTGCCCAAGTTCATGTCCATTGAATCAGTNATTTTTATTGTTATTGTTCAGTCGCCAAGTCGTGTCCAACTCTTTGCAACCCCATGGGCTGCAGCACACCAGGTTTCCCTGTCCTTCACCATCTCCCAGAGTTTGCCCAAGTTCATGTCCATTGAATCAGTGATGCCATCCAACCATCATCCCCTTCTCCTGCCTTCAATCTCTCCCAGCATCAGGGTCTTTTCCAATGAGTCTGCTCTTTGTATCAGGTGTTCAAAGTATTGGAGCTATTGACTGGTTGGATCTCCTTGCAGTCCAAGAGACTCTCAAGAGTCTTCTCTAGCACCATAGTTCAAAAGCATCAATTCTTTGGCACTCTGCCTTAGTGTCCAAGGCCATGAGATGAACTTGCAGGCACGATTCTACTGCAGCCACGATCACCTGTGTTTTGTTCCCACCCAACTTGGCAGTCACTCTCCACTTCTTCAAATGGGAGCAATCCAACTGCAGGCACTGGAAATATCAATGTCTCCACTATACAGACCTTTGTTGGCAAAGTGATGTCTTTGTTTTTTATATGCTGTTTAGGTTTGTCATACCTTTCCTGAGAAGAAGCAATCATTTGTGATTACTGTACCAATTCTTGGTACATTTAATGTACCAAGTTTTGTGACTTGCTAGAGGAGAAGGCAATGGCACTCCACTCCAGTACTCTTGCCTGGAAAATCCCATGGATGGAGGAGTCTGGTAAGCTGCAGTCCATGGGGTCGCTAAGAGTCGCACACAACTGGGCGACTTCACTTTCACTTTTCACTTGCATGCATTGGAGAAGGAAATGGCAACCCACTCNTGTTGAGATATGTTCCTTCCATTCCTGCTTTCTGGAGAGTTTTTATCATAAATGGATGTTGAATTTTGTCAAAGGCTTTCTCTGCATCTATTGAGATAATCATATGGCTTTTATTTTTCAATTTGTTAATGTGGTGAATTACATTGATTGATTTGTGAATATTGAAGAATCCTTGCATCTCTGGGATAAAGCCCACTTTGTAATGGTGTATGATCTTTTTAATGTGTTGCTGGATTCTGATTGCTAGAATTTTGTTAAGGATTTTTGCATCTATGTTAATCAGTAATATTGGCCTGTAGTTTTCTTTTTTTGTGGCATCTTTGTCAGGTTTTGGTATTAGGGTGATTGTGGCCTCATAGAATTCACTCATAAGTTTTAAATTACAAATATAATAAATTTTACAAAGGCAATGTTTATGGCTGTTTTAGTTCATTTACTGGAAAAAAAAAAACATTTAGATGACCAATCAGTTCCCCTTAAGAAAAGAGTTCTGGGTTGAAACCTCAAAAGGTGACTAGGCAAGGTAGCAGAAGGGTGAGGGTTGTAAAAAAAATTTCTGGGAGAACAAACAACACATGGAAAATTCCTGTGCAAATGGTGGATTTTTCAGTTGAGTTGAGTTGAGTTGAGTTCAGTTCAGTTGCTTAGTCATGTCCTACTCTTTGTGACCCCATGGACCACAGCACGCCAGGCCTCCCTGTCCATCACCAATTCCCGGAGTCTACCCAAACTCATGTCCATTGAGTCGGTGATGGCATACAACCATCTAATCCTCTGTTGTCCCCTTCTCCTCCTGCCTTCAATCTTTCCCAGCATCAGGATCTTTTCGAATGAGTCAGTTCTTCTGATCAGGTGGCCAAAGTATTGGAGTTTCNGTGATGGCATACAACCATCTAATCCTCTGTTGTCCCCTTCTCCTCCTGCCTTCAATCTTTCCCAGCATCAGGATCTTTTCGAATGAGTCAGTTCTTCTGATCAGGTGGCCAAAGTATTGGAGTTTCAGCTTCAACATCAGTCCTTCCAATGAACACTCAAGACTGATGTCCTTTAGGATGGACTGGTTGGATCTCCTTGCAGTCCAAAGGACTCTCAAGAGTCTCCTCCAAAACCACAGTTCAAAAGCATCAGTTTTTAGTACTCAGCTTTCATTTTTTTCTTTCTCAACTCTCACGTTCATACATGACTACTGGAAAAACCATAGTCTTGACTAGACGAACATTTGTTGGCAAAGTAATGTCTCTGCTTTTTAATATGCTGTCTAGGTTGGTCATAACTTTCCTTCCAAGGAGTAAGCATCTTGTAATTTCATGGTTGCAGTCACCATCTGCAGTGATGTTATGGGTTGAATTATGTCCTGCTAGTGAAAGTGGAGAGTGAAAAAGTTGGCGTAAAACTCAACATTCAGAAAACGAAGATCATGGCATCTGGTCCCAGCACTCCATGGGAAATAGATGGGAAAACAGTGGAAACAGTGTCCAACTTTATTTTGGGGGGCTCGAAAATCACTGCAGATGGTGACTGCAGCCATGAAATTAAAAGACACTTACTCCTTGGAAGAAAAGTTACGACCAACCTAGATAGCATATTCAAACGCAGAGACATTACTTTGCCAACTAAGGTCCATCTAGTCAAGGCTATTGTTTTTCCTGTGGTCATGTATGGATGTGAAAGTTGCACTATGAAGAAGGCTGAGAACTGAAGAATTGATGCTTTTGAACTGTGGTGTTGGAGAAGACTCTTGAGAGTCCCTTGGACTGCAAGGACATCCAACTAGTCCATTCTGAAGGAGATCAGCCCTGGGATTTCTTTGGAGGGAACGATGCTAAAGCTAAAACTCCAGTACTTGGCTACCTTGTGTGAAGAGTTGACTCATTGGAAAAGACTCTGCTGCTGAGAGGGACTGGGGGCAGGAGGAGAAGGGGACGACAGAGGATGAGACGGCTGGATGGCATCACGGACTCGATGGACGTGAGTCTGAGTGTACTCTGGGAGTTGGTGATGGATAGGGAGGCCTGGCGTGCTGCGATTCATGAGATTGCAAAAAGCTGGACAAGACTGAGCGACTGAACTGAACTGAATAAAAGATTCATTCAAGTCCTAATACCCAGTATCATAGGAGGTGACCTTGTAAGGAAATAGTTTTATATAGGTAATCAAATTAAAATAAGGTCATCAGGATGGGCCCTAATTCAATATAAGGTATAAAGGAGAATTCTGGAAACTGAAAAACAGAAACAATGCCACATGAAGATGGAAGATTGAGTGATGTGTCTACAAGCCAAGGAATGCCAAAGACACCAGCAGTCCACCAGAAGCTAGGAAGGGCAGCCAGAATTTCCTCATAGGCTTCAGAGGAGCATGACCCTTGCCAACCCCTTGATTTCAGACTTCTAGCTTCCAGAAATGTGAGAAATAAATTTCTGTTAAACCACCCAGTTTGTTCCGGTTTGTTACAATTTGATAGGTAAGGGTGGGAGAACCATGTGTACTTGAAGACCTGAAGGCTAAAGTAATTGAAATGCTGAAAGTGAAGGGGGAGAGTGATTTGAGATGAAGTTGTAGTGTAAGTCATAGAATTTTGTCCTCTTGAAAGTAATTGAAGTAATTCAATCAGAAAGGGAGAGTAATCAGATTTTAGTCTAGAGAATGGATTGAAAGAGGGAGAGAATGGAAGCAAGGAAGTAAGTTACCTCATTACTGTTTTTGTTTGGGTGAGAGAAGATTGCTGCTTGGGACAGAGTATTACCACTGGAGACTGAATTACATTAATTACTGAGGAAGATAAAGAAATGTTGAAATATTGTAGAAAGGGAGAGCCAGTTGGCCAAAGAAATAGGTGGAACTGCCAGGTACTGCTGAAGAAATTGGTGATTAGAAATTCACTGTGGCATCGATATTTCCTATTCTGCAACTCTCTCTAGGAATAATAATTCGTTCAACAGTAATGTGAAGAAAATGGATCCTTAGGGACTGCAAATAAAGACCCTTTGGACCTTGAGGAGAAATGATCAAATCCAGGATATAATTTTACTCAAATGATTGTCAGTACTTTATTATTCCTTTAAATAAATATATATCTTTGATATGACCACATTAGACTTTTCTAGGTGTTTGTTTGAGTGCACTACCATTCTTCCCTCACCAAACATATTCTCAAATATATTAGAGCCCCCTTAGTATGACTTGTTTCCCAAAAAATAGCTATGATTGGATTTTTCACTCTTCTGCTTAGCGTATCACCTAAGAAAGTTTTAAAGTCACTTAAAAAAATATTTTTCTGATGTGGATGATTTTTAAAGTATTTATTGAATTTGTTACAATATTGCTTCTGTTTTATGCTTTGGGTTTTTGTTTTTTTTTTTTGGCTGCAAGGCATGTGGGAACTTAGCTCCCTGACCAGGGATTGAACCCACACCCCCTGTGTTGGAAGGCAAAGTCTTAATCACTGGACCACTAGGGNCTTTTTTTTTATGCTTTTGGTTTTTTTTTTTTTTTTTTTTTTTTTTGGCTGCAAGGCATGTGGGAACTTAGCTCCCTGACCAGGGATTGAACCCACACCCCCTGTGTTGGAAGGCAAAGTCTTAATCACTGGACCACTAGGGAAGTCCCTATATCCATCAGAAGCTCACATTTAATGCCATCTTTTATTAGTTTTCTTTTTCACTGCAATACTAGATCACTTTCCTTTATCATTTACTTCTTTTTCTGATATGATTCAAGGGTTCTTTTTCATCAGAAAGATGTCTTTTGTAAAATAGAATTGTTTGACATAACTGCTTACTCTCGGTAAGTAAGCTTTTCCATTTTGTAATTGTTCTTGGTATATGATATATTTTTTCCTTTCATTAGCCTTTTAAAGTCATTATAAAGTGTTGTACATTGTAGTTGTTTTCTATTTATAGTTTACTCAGGAATAATTTCGGAGAAGGCAATGGCACCCCACTCAGAAGGAGCCTGGTAGGCTGCAGTGCGTGGGGTCGCTAAGAATCGGACACGACTGAGCAACTTCACTTTCACTTTTCTCTTTCATGCATTGTTGAAGGAAATGGCAACCTACTACAGTATTCTTGCCTGGAGAATCCCAGGGACAGTGGAGCCTGATGGGCTGCCGTCTATGGGGTCGCACAGAGTCGGACACGACTGAAGCTACTTAGCAGTAGCAGCAGCAGCCTGCTCTGTTTCTGGATCTTTATCACTTAAAATTTTGGGTATAAAGACAGTGCAGCCTTCAAATGTTTGCTTGATTATATTAAATATTATTTACCTGAAATAATACAGATTTTACTATTTTCCACTTTGCTTCTGGCCAGAGTACACACTGTTGTAGTATGTAAATTCAGGACCCTCTAATCTGAAGTGAAGAGATGAAGCCTTAGGAAGAAGTACTTGGTAAGAAATATGTGTACAGCTGGAGACTTAGCCAATTTGTAGCAAAACTGAAAGGCAAGAGTGGTACATATATCTCAGAAGTTATCTTCTTTCTGCCATGCCCTCCAGAGGTCTAGATTATGTAAAGCCAAGAAGAGGCCAGGGAACAAGGGATGCTATTGATGTAGTCAGTCTATAGAAATAGTCAGCCTGGTAGGCAAGGTCAGCAAAAAGAGTAGAATAGACAGTGAGTAGATCTGAATTGAAAAATGGAAATTATCCAACTCAGATATAACTTCAGGTTTTTTCACATGCTGGTTTCCTTGCTGAAGTGATTTTCTCTTGCTCATATATTATTTTAAGTTCTATGGCTGGAAAACTTCTATCCATCCTTTAATTTCCACTCAGATTACAGAATGACACTGTAGATTCTCTTCCTCTCTCTATCCAGTTTGTTTTTATATCTTCAGTGCTGCAACAGAATTATGCTCATACTTTGATTTTAGCTCACTGGAGATGTTATTTATTCTTCAGTGTTCTTTAGCACCTAGCAAATTATCCATAGTCAGTTGGATTGTTGAACGGTGACTGCAAATAGTTGTTGAATATTTGGACAGATAGATAAGTGAATAATTGTTTAGAAATGAAAACTTCAGAGTGTACACAATTTTAAAAACGAAAAAAGAAGAAAACAAGGGAGGAGAAGACAAACTAAAAATGATTCAGGAATATCAACAAATGGTTGAGACTGAGCTAATCTGTTGTGACAATCTGGATGTACTGGATACATCATTCCAGCAGCTAACACTGGTGAGTCCAAGGTTTTCTATTATAAAATGAGAGGGGACTACCACAGGTGTCAGGCTGAATTTGCCACAGGAAATGACAGGAAAGAGGCTGCAGAGAACAGCCTAGTGTCTTATAAAGCTGCTAGTGATATTGGAGAAGGCAATGGCACCCCACTCCAGTACTCTTGCCTGGAAAATCCCATGGACAGAGGAAGCTGGAAGGCTGCAGTCCATGGGGTCGCTGAGGGTCGGACAAGACTGAGCGACTTCACTTTCACTTTCATACACTGGAGAAGGAAATGGCAACCCACTCCAGTACTCTTGTCTGGAGAATCCCAGGGATGGAGGAGCCTGGTGGGCTGCCATCTATGGGGTCACACAGAGTCAGACATGACTGAGGTGACTTAGCAGCAGCAGTGATATTGCAATGACAGAATGTCCATCAGAACATCCCATTTGCTTAGGTCTTGCTCTCAATTTTTCTATATTCTACTATGAAATTCTTAATTCCCCTGACTGTGCCTGCAGGTTGGCAAAAGCAGCTTTTGATGATGCAATTGCAGAACTGGAGATGCTGAGTGAAGAAAGCTATAAGGATTCTACACTTATCATGCAGTTTTTACGTGATAATCTGACACTGTGGACTTCAGAGTAAGGAAGCGCTGCAGGATGTGGAAGATGAAAATCTGTGAGACATAAAAGTCAACAAGAGAAACCATCTCTGACCACCCTAGAGCTTCCCATCCCACCTCTGGGAAATTCCCCCATTGCCACTGAGAAACACCAAATCTGACTTTTACATTTGGTCTCAGAATTTAGGTTCCTGTCCCGTTTGGTTTTCTTTTTTTTTATACAGTTTTCAAAAGTTCCTAAAGAGTGAATTTCTGTGGATTTTACTAGTCCCAGCTTTTAGGTTAAGAACACTAACAGGACTGCATAGAGGCTTTTTCAGCATTACTGTATTGATCTTGCCAGATGTGGCAATATCACCATTAGAATGGAAATTACACTCATTCGAAAGCCATTAGAATTTTACGTGATGCAAGCTTCTAAGAGAAAGGTTAATCACACTATAAAGGTGTATGTGGTATCATTTCCCCTTTTTCTAACTGTTTAATTGAATTTTACACCAGTGTTTAAAATTAATTGGGTGTTAACTTGAGGTGGTAAAAGGTTGTATGGGGAGCTTATTGTAATGGTTTTGCTGTAAGTATTTCAAACTCTTCTGAAATGTTGCTGAAAAGCACAGTGGTGGTAACACTTCAACAATGCATGGCTGCTCATTCTTGCCTACTTCTACTCTCCCTCTGATGCAGGTTAGCATTGAAGGTGGTATGGAAAAGCCTGCATGCATGTTCAATTCTTTCTTTTCTTTCCCTCTCCCCCGGGGCCCCGCCCCTCCCCTCCTTGCTCGTCAGTCTGTCTTTTGTTCAATATGTGTAAGTTGAAGCTAATTTGTACTGCTGGATATCTGACTGGAGTCACAGATACAGAATCTGTATCATACTGAAACACAGCATAGATTAACATTAAACAGATAAAACAAACCTAAATTAAAAAGGAATAGTTTTCTTCATTGCTGTTCAGTCATTAAGTCGCTTAGGTTTCTTTACTTTGCTAAATGGGAATAATAAACATAATGTAGAGTATAATTATGTGGCAAAAATGACATTAANAGGAAAGGGGATGACAGAGGATGAAATGGTTGGATGGCATCACCAGCTCAATGGACATGAGTTTGGGTGAACTCCAGGAGTTGGTGATGGACAGGGAGGCCTGGCATGCTGTGATTCATGGGGTCGCAAAGAGTCGGACATGACTGAGCAACTGAACTGAACTGAACTGAACTGAAATGTTTAACCACAGCCTCTCTAAAGAAAAAATAAACAGAACAAAGCAAAATTCATGATTTCTAGCATTTGCAGATTTCTGTGGTGCAAATATTCTTACTATGATTTCAGGCTACCAAAGTAACATCGCTGACAGCAGAGTTGAGAAGAAATATGCACAGTTGATTCCTTCTAACAAGTAATAAAGCAGCTCCAGAACAAAACTGAGCCCTTTGTTGCTTAGTGATACAATCAGATACATATTTTCCTTACTTATAGGTATGGAAAATACAAATAATCTTTAACACTTGGGCAGATTTGAAGGTAAAGAAATTCATAGATGATAATACATACGAGCTCAAAATCAAGGACTTGAGCAAGTATTTAAAAACCTTTGTCTTATACCAGACTGAATAATAGAAATACTGAGCTAATTTATCCCTGTACCTTTAGGCTGTCTTCTAAACTACTCCACACAGATGTGATATCTTTACATAATTCCTGAGAAAAAAATTGCAATTTATAAATTAATCCATTGTAATATTAACAGTACTCTCTTGCAAGAGTGTCTTTATGATTTCTAAGTTAGCCTAGAAAGTATGTTAAAAATGTTGCCATAAAACATTTATCAATAAAATATCTATACAGAGTTTAACCAAATCATTATCTTCTTGAGTCCAAACTCTTTGGCTTGACTTTTCCAGAGTCATTATTAGGTTTTTAAACATTGTTTACTTATTTAATATTTAAAAAATTTTATAGTGGTCAAATATATCAAACATAAAATTTGTTAGGTAACTATATCTAGGTGTACATTGTTGTGCAACCATCAGCAACATACATCTCCAGGACTTTAACTAACACTGTATTTTGTTTCATGTAAAAGGAGTATATTTTTTTGTAGATAATTAGAAAAGGAAAAGTATAAAAGAAAATAAAATTACTAAAAATCTCACCATTCAGAGCAAATCAAATCTACATCTACCTTATTGTACATATAGAATTATATCAGACTGTTAAATCCATTGTCTAACAATTCCTCAGATCCTGTTAAGTCTGTAAAATAAAGTAAAAAAAAAAAAATGGCTTTCAGATTCTGACTGTATGATGAAGTGGTAGGGCTTCAAATCCCAGTTGTATGTTTTGCAGCATTTATTTAATATACCAGTGAGTAAGCCTTAATTAGAATGGTTTATTCTCAGAGCAATGAAGCATAGGGAAGTAGGACAATCCCTCATCCTGGACGTATGCTTCAGAGCTGAGCCCCGGGGAGAGAGAGTTGCAAGTAGATGAAGGAACACTGGTCGTTAAGAAATTGTTAATGGAGCGAAGCTTAGGGACAAGATAATTTCTCTGAATTCTATATGGAACACAAATAGACATCATAAAAATATCAGGCAGAGGGCAGTTTGTAACTTAAGATCTTTGCAGGTTTGGCTGCAATATGCCCACAGCTACTGGGAAAGGGCATGGCTTATTCCAGACACACTATTATGCTCTGTACCAAAGTGTTGACATTGCTTTTTCTTTTTTGTCTCTCTCTCTCTCTGGCCAGGACGTAGTAGGGAGAATGGAAATGCTAAAGAAGACTACTGATAAACTGTTATCAGACCTTTTTAGGGATTCTTTGAAATAGCTGGAGACTAGTTGTCTTTGAAATAACTAGCAAGAAATGGTTTATAAGTAAAGGTTATGGACTAAAAAGTGTTGGGTATGTTAATGTTAGCACATTTATATATATATGTGCCTAGAGACTTGATTGGGATTCCCTGGTGGCTCAGACGGTAAAGCATCTGCCCACAACGTGGGACACCTGGATTCGATCCCTGGGTAGGAAAGATCCCCTGGAGAAGGAAATGGCAACCTACTCCAGTACTCTTGCCTAGAAAATTCCATGGATGGAGGAGCCTGGTGGGCTACAGTCCATGGGGTCACAAAGAGTCGGACATGACTGAGCGATTTCACTTTACTTCAGAGACTTGATAAAACTGATGTTTTATTCGAATGTAATTTCTAATTTGCTAGGTAAAATTTGATTTTTAAATGCCTCAACATTTATTTGCTCATTTCATTTTGTTGGGGGTTTTAGCTGTTTTCAGTTCTTTGAATTTTGATTTGAAAAATATTTGTGAACCTGTTGGAAAATTGCACCCCTGCAATTTGGCAATACAATCATATAAAATAATGACATTTTAAGCTATAAAAATTGGCAGTTACATATGGTTCAATCTAAAAGCATGTGTAAAAATGTCATATTTACTATAAGATAGCAATATCTGTAAATTTTAATGGAAAAAGGTTGTATCTCATCACTTTAATTTTCATTTATTTATTTATTTTTTGAAAAAAACTTTTTTTAATTTAATACTTTATTCTATTTTACAGTACTGTATTGGTTTTGCCGTACATTGACATGAATCAGCCACAGGTGTACACGATCTCCCCATGCCGAAGCCCCCCCACCACCACCTCCCTCCCCATACCATCTCCCCAGATCATCCCGTACACTAGCCCCAAGCATCCTGTATCCTGTATTGAACATAGACTGGAGCTTCATTTCTTATATGATAGTATACATGTTTCAGTGTCATTCTCCCAAATCA
>SJYW01041683.1:93468-108641 GCA_006410735.1 Raphicerus campestris | reverse complement strand
CCTTTTTGTACTCCTTTCCCAATTTGGAACCAGTCTGTTGTTCCATGTCCAGTTCTAACTGTTGCTTCCTGACCTGCATACAGGTTTCTCAAGAGGCAGGTCAGGTAGTCTGATATTCCCAATCTGTTTAATAATTTTACACAGTTTATTGTGAGCCACACAGTCAAAGGCTTTCACATAGTCAATAAAGCAGAAATAGATCTTTTTCTGGAACTCTCTTGCTTTTTCAGTGATCCAGCGGATGTTGGCATTTTGATCTCTGGTTCCTCTGCCTTTTCTAAAACCAGCTTGAACATCAGGATATTCAAGGTTCACGTATTGCTGAAGCCTGGCTTGCAGAATTTTGAGCATTACTCTACTAGCGTGTGAGATGAGTGCAACTGTTTGGTAGTTTGAGCATTCTTTGGCATTGCCTTTCTTTGGGATTGGAATGAAAATGGACCTTTTCCAGTCCTGTGGCCACTGCTGAGTTTGCCAAATTTGCTGGCATATTGAATGTAGCACTTTCACAGCATCATCCCTTAGGATTTTAAATAACTCCACTGAAATTCCATGTCCTCCACTAGCTTTGTTCGTAGTGATGCTTCCTAAGGCCCACTTGGCTTGACTCCAGGATGTCTGGCTCTAGGTGAGTGATCACACCATCATGATTTTCTCAGTCATGAAGTTTTTTTTTTTTTTTTTAAATTCTGTGTATTCTTGTCACCTCTTCCTAATATTTTCTGCTTTTGTTAGGTCCATACTATTTCTGTCCTTTATTGTGCCTATCTATGCATGAAATGTTCCCTTGGTATCTCTAATTTTCTTGATGAGATCTCTAGTCTTTCCCATTCCGTTCTTTTCCTCTATTTCTTTGTATTGATCACCGAAGAAGTCTTTCTTATCTCTCTTAGCTGTCNTTAGGTCCATACTATTTCTGTCCTTTATTGTGCCTATCTATGCATGAAATGTTCCCTTGGTATCTCTAATTTTCTTGATGAGATCTCTAGTCTTTCCCATTCCGTTCTTTTCCTCTATTTCTTTGTATTGATCACCGAAGAAGTCTTTCTTATCTCTCTTAGCTGTTCTTTGGAATTCTGTGTTCAGATGAGTATATCTTTCCTTTTCTCCTTTGTCTCTTTTTAGATTCTCTTTTTTTCTCAGCTATTTGCAAGGCCTCCTCAGATAACTGTTTTACCTTTTTACCTTCTGTTTTACTGTTTTACCTTCTTTTTCTTGGGAATGGTTGATCCCTGCCTCCTGTACAACGTTACGAACCTCTGTTCATAGTTCTTCAGGCACTCTATCAGGTCTAATCCCTTGAATCTATTTCTCACTTCCACTGTATAATCATAAGTGATTTGATTTTGGTCNCAAGGCCTCCTCAGATAACTGTTTTACCTTTTTACCTTCTGTTTTACTGTTTTATCTTCTTTTTCTTGGGAATGGTTGATACCTGCCTTCTGTACAACGTTACGAACCTCTGTTCATAGTTCTTCAGGCACTCTATCAGATCTAATCCCTTGAATCTATTTCTCACTTCCAATGTATAATCATAAGTGATTGGTCTAGTGATTCTCTACTTTCTTCAGTTTATGAAAATTTGGATTATATAATAGCTTTCTTTTTTATCTTTAGGAGATTATTTTCATAATTGCTATTCTGCCTGGCAGAAGTTTAATCCAACTCTAATGTTTTCCATTCTATTCAAGTGTTAATCCTTTATCCGGATAGTTTAAATTGTTTTTCTGGGAATATTAAACTAATAGTCTTATTGAGATTTTTCCTTCTTTATTCTTATGCTAAGATAGGGTTTTTTCCAATGGCTCAGTAGGTAAAGAATCTGCTTGCAACACAAGAAATATGGTTTTCATCTCTGGGTTGGGAAGGGCTACTGGAGAAGGCCATAGTGATCCACTGCGGTATTCTTGCCTTGAGGTTACCATGGGCAGAGGAGCCTGGCAAGCTATAGTCCATGGGGTCGCAAAGAGTCAGACCTGGCTGAAGTAAGTGAGCACGTGTTAGGACAGATCAAGTGTAGTGAGAGGGAAAAGTCTGAGTAAGCCATTCTCAAAATGGAAAATTGTGATCTTAGCCTTTGCTATTATTACCACTTTATTGTTTGGTTGCTGCAGTTTGTTATTTGACAATAAAAAATATCCAGTGAGCTATAAATAAGGCTGTATCTTTGAAACCTTAGAGAGTGAACTTATAAAAAGATGCAGCTATTTATAGAAGTGTCTCTTCAGACAGGCATTTATAACTCTTCAGACAATTGTTCTCCCTGGGCGTAAAAGAAACTGACTGGTTATCTCCATAAATAATTTCCTTGGATGGCTGAAGAAATAAAATCAAAGGAGAGAAAAATTAACTCAAAAATATTCAGAAGTCTTTTTTTAGAGGGACTGTTGTAATTACTTAGTCCAAATCTCCTAGACAAGAAGCAGTTGAGTCTCCAGGAGTTGACAAGTCATTTGCGTATGTATAGATAAAATGATTTAGTGGTAGTGCAGAATATATACTAGTATTGCTGGACACTGGTGCTCAATGTACAGTCATTCCTAGTTAGTAATTGCTGGAATCAAGATTGCTGGGAGAAATATCAATAACCCCAGATATGCAAGTGACACCACCCTTATGGCAGAAAGTGAAGAGGAACTAAAGAGCCTCTTGATGAAAGTGAAAGAGAAGAGTGAAAAAGTTGGCTTAAAACTCAACATTCAAAAAATGAAGATGATGGCATGTGGTCCCATCACTTCATGGCAAATAGATGGGGATACAATGGAAACAGTGACAGATTTTATTTTCTTAGGCTCCAAAATCACTGCAGATGGTGACTGCAACCATGAAATTCAAAGACACTTACTCCTTGGAAGAAAAACTATGGCCAACCTAGACAGCCTATTAAAAAGCAGAGACATTACTTTGCTAACAAAGATCTGTCTACTCAAAGCTATGGTATCCAAAGCTATCCAGTAGTCATGTATGGATGTGAGAGTTGAGAAGGAAAAGAAAGAAAGCTGAGTGCAGAAGAACTGATGCTTTTGATTTTGAACTGTGGTGTTGGAGAAGACTCTTGAGAGTTCCTTGGACTGCAAGATCAAACCAGTTCATCCTAAAGGAAATCAGTCCTGAATATTCATTGGAAGGACTGATGCTGACGCTGAAACTCCAAAACTTGGCCACCTGATGTGAAGAACTGATTCACTGGAAAAGACCCTGATGCTGGGAAAGATTGAAGGCAGGAAGAGAAGGGGATGACAGAGGATGAGATGGTTGGATGGCATCACCGACTCGATCAACATGAGTTTGAGCAAGGTCCGGGAGTTGGTGATGGACAGGGAAGCCTGGGGTGCTGCAGTCCAGGGGGTTGCAAAGAGTCATGCAAGACTGAGCGACTGAACTGAACTAGGGTTTAATTATAACTTCTGTTGAATAATGCAGTTATTTTGAGACCTGCAGTACCTATTGCAGCCTGTATTGTAGCAGATCATGGTCCCAACAGAGTGGGAGGTGCATGGAGTCTTTACATGCAGCAGGGGAAAGCACTGTGGACACCAACCAACCAAATCAATGAACATGCGTGCTAAGTCACTTAGTCGTGTCTGACTCTTTGCAACCCCATGGACTATAGCCTGCCAAGCTTCTCTGTCTGTGGGATTCTTCAGGCGAGAATACTGGAGTGGTTTGCCTTTTCCTTCTCCAGGGGATCTTCCCCACCAGGGATCGAACCAGCATCTCTTACATCCCCTGTATTTGTAGGTAGGTTCTTTACCATTTGTGCCACCTGGGAACCTGTGACAGTTATTCTTTGGGTCTCTTGTTAAATTTTCCTGAGGAAGTATCTAGCATTCTGGCTAAATGGAAATTTCTCAATAATCAGTTACCTGAAGATGCTAAGAATGCAACGCAGTTTACAGATGTCTCAGGAGAGGAGAAAGTGAAACTGAAAGTTGCTCAGCTGTGACCGACTCTTTGAGATCCCATGGACTATACAGTCCATGAAATTCTCCAAGCCAGAATACTGGAGTGGGTAGCCTTTTCCTTCTCCAAGAGATCTTCCCAACCCAGGGGTTAAACCTAGGTCTCCTGTGTTATAGGTGGATTCTTTACCAGCTGAGCCACAAAAGAGGAGGGTTAACCCTTAATCTGGAAAGCGTCTATACTGTGACTGGTCAATAAAATATATTAATAGAATAGATATTTAACATTTATAGGACAATAGTCAATGAATTAGCAATATATTTATTAAAGTGAGCCTTAGATAAAAAGACTCTCAGTAGTGTTATTATAGAAAATATTATGAATGTTGAAGGGGAAAATTTGCTTATTCATGCATCTCTGATCATTTGTCCATCATCTAGGAGGCTATTGAAAAGCTGGCAGGCTGTCAAACAAAGTTGATAGATGTTGCAGTCTCTTTCTCCTCACTGTCTTCTATTCTCATCCCTCTTCAGTGTTGCTCCAATTTCTTTGTTTGATAGGTAGTTTAGTAATTTTGATTTTTAATTTTATTTTAATATCCATTAAAGTATGTGTGTACATGTGCTCAGTTGCTCAGTCATATCTGACTCTTTGTGACCACGTAAAGTGTGGCCCGACAGCCTCCTCTGTCCATGGGATTTCCCAAGCAAGAATATTGGAGTGGGTTGTCATTTCCTCCTCCAGGGGATCTTCCTGACCCATGGATTGAACCTTCATCTCTTGCATTCTCCTGCTTGTCAGGTTGATTCTTTACCACTGTGCCACTTGAGAAGCCCAAATGTGATTTTGAGCAGTTGAACTAATTGATAATCAAACTAATTCTCAATTTTAATACACATTATTTGTCTTTTGGGGAAATATTTTTTATCTCATTTTATATATATTGTAAAATTTATTTTTTTTGCATTTTTTTCTTTGTTTTCTCCATCTTCACGAAGTTTCATGGATTGCATCCCACTTAGATAGTAGTTTGTAGATACTATTCATTTTTTAGGTACCAATATGGGTTTCCTCAGTGGCTCAGTAGGGAAGAATCTGCCTGCCAATGCAGTAGACATGAGTTTGATCCCTGGGTCAGGAAGATCTCCTAGAGAAGGAAATGGCAACCCATTCCAATATTCTTGCCTAGGAAATCCCATGGCCAGAGGAGCCTGAGAGGCTACAGTCCTTGGGATTGCAAAAGAGTTGGACATGACTGAGCAACTAAACAACAACAAATTATAAACAGAGAATTCCAATATAAATTTAATTTTTTTATTTTGGTAGATAAGCATTTGACTTCCATTTGTAAACTTGTGTGATTATTTTTTTATTCCTAAAGTTCAGATTTTTTAGAATTCAGAAATGACATGACCAGCTGTGAATTTTTGTCAGTCTTCCAGCTTTGTTTCTCTTCATCTTGAGGACTTTCTTTTTTTTTTTTTTTCTATTTATAGCTTAATTTTATTTCTCTGCATCTATGCCTTCACTTAAAACAATTAGCTACTATTATTTATACTTCATGTGCATTAGTATATCCTCCAATCTCCTCATTTTCTTTCCATTCATCCATTCCAATTTTGCTCTGTGATTTATATATTTCTTCAACTTGATATTTCAATCCATTAACTTATGTTACAACTATTTCTGTCTCTTCATTCCATTAATCTATTGACTTTTTCAGCTGGTATATTATGTTTTTTTTTTGTTGTTGTTGTTGTTTGTTTGTTTTTTGTTTTAGACTTAAAAAGATTTTTTTCATGCCACAACACATTTTTCTTAATTTGCATCATCATCATCATTTTTCAGTTCAAGTTTCTCTTGAGTTCAGGATCCTCTTCCATCAACTCTGTTTTGCTGAATATCCTTCTGTTTAACTCATCTTTCTCTCCTTAGGCAACTCGATCTTTCTGAGGTACTAAAAGAAAGCCTATTTCCTTCTTCTTTTCCATCTTAGGAAGCAGAAACAACAGAGTAATTCCTTCAGACTTTTAACTGCCTTCCTGGAGCCAGAGAGACTAGGCATAGTCAAGCTGCCAATAATATTCTATTCCCAATGGCACCTGAAGATCTCTTAGAATAAATTTATTTCCAGATAGTGAATTGTGGCTTTGCAATATAGTATATCTTTTAAACTGGTCTCCAAACATCCCCCTTCCAAAGATCAGAATACCTGTTCTGAGAGATTCCAGAATACCTGAGTGAAACACTTCGAAGTCCTCAGACATCATTTGGTTTAAAAGAGAAAGATGGAATGGAGAGAAACCAGAGAGGAAAGAAGATGTCCTTTTCCAGTTAGTTTTGTTCTCAGAATCCTTTTACATCTATCGCAGTTCAGTTCAGTTCAGTTCAGTTCAGTTCAGTCGCTCAGTCGTGTCCAACTCTGCGACCCCATGAATCGCAGCACACTAGGCTTCCCTGTTCATTACCATCTCTCGGAGTTCACTCAGACTCACGTCCATCTAGTCCATGATGCCATCCAGCCATNTGTCTACACAGCTGTTCCATTTCTCTCTCATGGATTTCTGTGGCTTCTCTTTCACTTTCCTGTTATAGTGTAGAGTTAGCTCAAAAGACATGGAAGATAGATAGCAAGATCCAGAGGATTCCATTCTCTTAATGCCAATACTGCTGTCAGTTTAGATGGAATCTAAGTTGTAACGACTACTGATATACTTTTTGTAGGTCAGAAACTTGTTCTCCAACCAAATTAATACTAGTTTATGTAATTTTAATTTTATGTAAATTATTTAGCTTATGTAATTTTAAGTAATGCCACACGCTTGGTAGCAGGTGTCTTAGCTTTAAATATAGATAGTCTGAATAGTGTATGGATATACTACCATTCATTCATGCAGAGAAGTAGGAGTACTCAACTAATAATGGAATCAATGGGCTGAATTATTCAATCAAAGATGGAGTTTTAGCATTTAAATTCATCTACATCTATTTATAATCACAAGAAATATAAGGAATGTACATTTTAATAAACATATTTGGTCTCTAACATTGATAATAAAATGTAAACACTGCTTATTCTTAGGACATTCTTAGGAAAAAAATCTCTTTAAAACTCAATAATAATTTACTTCCATTTTTTTCCCCTAAGAATATAATCAATTCATGATTGTAATCATAGTTTTAGAAAATTGGGGGATAGTTGCTTTACAGTGTTGTGTTAGTTTTAGCTAACTAGTACTACATGGATCTTTCTAGCCTTCTCTTTGCTTGTCTATAGTGTTCCATTCCACCTGTAATAAACCTAGACTTCACCTTCAGACATTAATTTACTTAACTATTCAATTTCATTATGGGCTTCCCTGGTAGCTCAGACGGTAAAGCGTCTGCCTACAATACGGAGACCCAGATTCCATCCCTGGGTTGGGAAGATCCCCTGGAGAAGGAAATGGCAACCCACTCCAGTACTCTTGCCTGGAAAATGCTATGGACTGAGGAGCCTGGTAGGCTATAGTCCATGGGGTCACAAAGAGTTGGACACGACTATATAAGTATAATTTCATTATGTTTATATAGAAATTTCAGAATTGTTAACTTGCTGTGATAAAATAATTTTACCATTTAGAGTACGGGTGTTTATGTCTTCTTTTTTTACCTTTAAACATACAATTTCCAGTTATTTTCAAGGGTGCTTAGCTCAGAACTTTCTCTCCCACCGTCACAAATGAAGTTATTTAATATATTTTTGAAACAGATTCTTTTGTCACAGATTACATTCCACTGTGGGATTCTCCCAACCTTGTAAACAATTTTTAAATTTGCATACATTAAGATTTATTCTATACTTATAAATTATTATGGGTTTAGACAAATGCAGAGTCATGTTATTTAGTACTACAGTATTATATATCAGAGCTTAACCACTCTAAAAACATCCTTCTTCCTCAAAACCCTGACAGCCATTTCAACCACTGATTTGTTTATCAGATTTGTAGTTTGTCTTTTCCAGAATGTCATAAAAGTGAAATCCTGTGGTACTTTCAGACTGACTTTTTTATAAAGACTTTTTGATATGGACATTTTTAAAGTCTTTACTGAATTTGAATTCACTTCTGTTTTATGTTTTGGTTTTTTGGTCCTATGGCATGTAGGATCTTAGCTCCCTAACCAAGGAATGAACCTATACCCCTTGCACTGGAAGGCAAAGTGTCAACCACTGGACCGCCAGGGAAGTCCCTAGACTGACTTCTTTCATGTCATGTAAATTTCACTTAGCAACATATGTTTAAATTCACCCATGTTTTTGTAGGGCATGATAGCTTATTCCTTTTTATCACTGAATATTATCCCGTCAAGTGGATATCTCAGTTTGTTTATTCACTTTCCTGTGGAAGTGATTTCTTCCAGTATTTGGTGATTATGAATTAAGCTGCCATAAAACTTTATGTACTGGCTTTCATGTGGATATGAGTTTTCAAATCAATTGTGTACGTTTCTGGGTGTGCCATTGCTAGATCACAGTAAGAGTATATTTAGCTTTGTAAGAAATTCCCAAACTGTCTGTCAAATTGGCTGTACCGTTTCACATTCCCGCCAGCAAGAAATCAAAGTTCTTGTAGCTCTGTATCCTTGCCAGCAATTCTATTGTTATCTGTTTGCATTGTATTTATTCTAACATTTATGTAATGCTTTATTTTTAGAGAAAGGATCTGGACTCTTGAGTAGCTAAGTCATGTGGCTTCATGCCCGTGTGACCGATTTCCAGTAAGAACTCAAGACATCAAGGCTTGAGTGAGATTCTCCTGTTGGCAACACTCCTCATGTGTTTTCACATATTTCTGGGAGAATTAAGGGCAGCCCTGCATGAATCCTGGGGGAGGACACCTGGAAGCAAGTACCTGTTTTCTCTGGAACTTTGCCTCGTGTTATCTTTGCATTTGCTGACTTTTATCTCTAGTCTTTCACTGTAATAAACTTTAATTGTCAGTATAACAGCTCTTTCTGGGTCCTGTGAGTCTTTCTAGGGAATCACTGAGCCTGAGTGAGGTCATGAGGACTCCATCACAAGTCCTTAACACTAATCATAAATATTTTGATTTCTTTTCTGGTAACACCAACATGTGTGTAATAGCTGAGTATAGTTCAGTTGATTGTGCTGTCCTTTCTGACTGCGTGTTTTTGCCTTTTTGCATACCTAATGACTTTTGTTGAGAGCTGTATCTGTTGTATTGAGTGTGTGTGTGTGTGTTAGTCACTCAGTCATGTCTGACTCTTTGCTACCCCGTGGACTGTGGCTGCCAGGCTCCTCTGTCCATGGGTTGTTCCAGACAAGAATATTGGGGTGGATTGCCATTTCCTCCTCCAGAGGATCTTCTGAACCCAGAAACTGAGTCTGGGTCTCCCGCATTGCAGGCAGATTCTTTACCATCTGAGCCACCAGGGAATCCCTGATGTATTGAGTATTAGGACATAAAATGAATAGGCTTCTAGTGGGAGGATTTATGTTCATCTGTCTTGCAGTTGAGCTGTGTTTAGTGTTTGTTGTAGCTATATGTACCACAGCTTCAAAATCCTCTAATGTCCTTATTTTAGTCTTTTCTTTTGGCCTAGAGGCTTCTCTGTGTATAATTTTTTTTTCTGTTCTTTTAAAAAATTTTTATTTATTTTTTAATTGAAGGATAATTGCTTTACAGAAATTTGTTGCTTTCTGTCAAACCTTAATTGTTCCTCAGAGGCNTCTTGGCCTAGAGGCTTCTCTGTGTATAATTTTTTTTTCTGTTCTTTTAAAAAATTTTTATTTATTTTTTAATTGAAGGATAATTGCTTTACAGAAATTTGTTGCTTTCTGTCAAACCTTAATTGTTCCTCAGAGGCAGTCAGCTTTGTAGCTCTTTCAGTTGTTGCTATTATTACATGGGAGCCCTTTTGCTAGCATGGTAAGGTATAGGAGAGGGAAACTTCCTATAATCTTTTGATTAAAACTCAGTCTTTTCATGAGACTTTGCCTAGGGCTGTGGCCTTCACAAGTGTTCTTGATCCTCTTCCAGGTTACATTAAAAAAAAAACAAAAACTTTGTCCCTTATTCCTTCCCTATTTAAATAATTCCTAATTTATATCCTTAAGGCCTCGTTTCCTGTTGATTTTAGATATTCCCCATAGGTGAGATAGGAAGATGGGAAAAGCTGGAAAGAAAGTGAAAAGTGAAAGTGAAAGTGAAAGTTGCATCTGATTCTTTGTGACCCCATGGACTACACAGTCCATGGAATTCTCCAGGCCAGAATACTGGAGTGGGTAGACTTTCCCTTCTCCAGAGCTATTTCCAACTCAGGGATCAAACCCAGGTCTCCTGCATTGCTGGTGGATTCTTTACCAGCTGAGCCACAAGGGAAGCCCAAGAATACTGGAGTGGGTAGTCTATCCCTTCTCCAGAGGATCATGCTGACCCAGGAATCGAACCAGGATCTCCTGCATTGCAGGTGGATTCTTTACCAGCTGAGTTATCAGGGAAAAGCTGGAGCAGGCAGGAATTCCCTTCATGCTGTTGAAACAGGATTTCAGAATTGTGCTTCAGAGTTCTTACCCCAGGAGAGACAGCTTCTGTCTGGAGAAGATTTGGGGAGTGTTTTCTGGAGAAGGGAATGGCAATTCACCCCAGTTTTCTTGCCTGAAGAATCTCATGGACAGAGGAGCCTGGCGGGCCACAGTCCACGGGGTGGCAAAGAGCTGGACACGACTGAGTGACTAACACTACTATACCTCATGGTGGATACTCTTCTTCTCACCCTGACAGAGCCTCAGGCAGATCTTTCCTGGAACTTCACAATGAATACCAGGTATTCATTCTTGGGGNGTGGGTAGACTTTCCCTTCTCCAGAGCTATTTCCAACTCAGGGATCAAACCCAGGTCTCCTGCATTGCTGGTGGATTCTTTACCAGCTGAGCCACAAGGGAAGCCCAAGAATACTGGAGTGGGTAGTCTATCCCTTCTCCAGAGGATCATGCTGACCCAGGAATCGAACCAGGATCTCCTGCATTGCAGGTGGATTCTTTACCAGCTGAGTTATCAGGGAAAAGCTGGAGCAGGCAGGAATTCCCTTCATGCTGTTGAAACAGGATTTCAGAATTGTGCTTCAGAGTTCTTACCCCAGGAGAGACAGCTTCTGTCTGGAGAAGATTTGGGGAGTGTTTTCTGGAGAAGGGAATGGCAATTCACCCCAGTTTTCTTGCCTGAAGAATCTCATGGACAGAGGAGCCTGGCGGGCCACAGTCCACGGGGTGGCAAAGAGCTGGACACGACTGAGTGACTAACACTACTATACCTCATGGTGGATACTCTTCTTCTCACCCTGACAGAGCCTCAGGCAGATCTTTCCTGGAACTTCACAATGAATACCAGGTATTCATTCTTGGGGACTTCCCTTGTGGCTCAGAGGTAAAGAATCGGCCTGCCAGTGCAGGAGATGTGGGTTCGATCCCTGGGTCAGGAAAATCTCCTGGAGAAGGAAATGACAACCCACTCCAGTTTTCTTGCCTGGAGAATTCCATGGACAGAGGAGCCTGGAGAGCTACAGTCCATGGGGCTGCAAAGAGTGGAGCACTACTGAGCAACTAAACAATAACATTCATTCCTGGAGGGGAAGCCCACACATGTGTGAGTTCCTTTGAGTCTGCAGCCCTACTCTCATGCTAGTCTATCCTCAGTCGCCAACAATTATTACCATGTTTCTTCAACTTTAGAGCTCTGTATGCTTCTGTGCCAGGTAAGCAAATCTTGGTTGCTGTATCTCTCTGGATACACAGCTCTCTCCACATTTGGGAGACCTCTAACTTTGCCNTTTGGGCTTCCCAGGTGGCTCAGACAGTAAAGAATCTGCCGGCAATGCAGGAGACCTGGGTTCAGGACACGGCAAACCCACTCCGGTGTTCTTGCCTGGGGAATCACCATGGACAGAGGAGCCTGGGGAGCTACAGTTCCTGGGGTTGCAAAGAGTCGAACATGACTCAGGGACTAAGCACAACACAGCACTCAGTCTTAAATGTTCTTACCCTCATATTGGTCACTGTCAATAATACCAAAGTTTCCTTCCTCTTTTAAATACTAACTCTAATAAAAAAAAAATGCCAGAGACCAGATGGGCACTGACTTTTTTTTTTCCTGAAGTTGATAGGAATTGTTAAAGGATACCCTATCTTTCAAGGCCCAATTCAGAGCCAGTTTCCTCTATAAGGTTAATTGTTCCTAGAGTAGCTTTCACTGATACCTAAGATTCATTCAGACTCATTGTTCAATCGCTAAGTCATGCTCAATTCTTTGTGACCCATGGACTGCAGCATGCCAGGCTTCCCTGTCCTTCACAATCTTCTGGAGTTGACTCAAACTCATGTCCATTGAGTTGGTGATGCCATCCAACCATCTCATCCTTTGTCATTTCCTTCTCCTGCCCTCAATCTTTCCCAGCATCAGGGTCTTTTTGAATGAGTTGACTCTTCACATCAGGTGGCCAAAGCATTCCAGCTTCAGCTACAGCATCAGTCTTCCAATGAATATTCAAGGATCTAGTCAGTCCTTTACAATTGACTGATTTGATTTCCTTGCAGTCCAACAGACGAGTCTCAAGAGTCTTCTCCAGTACCCGAGTGTGAAAACATCAATTCTTTGCTGCTCAGTCTTCCTTGTGGTCCAATTCCCACATCTGCACGTGACTACTGGAAAAACCATAGCTTTGAATATATGAACCTTTGTTGGCAAAGTGATGTCTCTGCTTTTTAATATGCTGTCTAGGTTTGTCATAGCTTTCCTTCCAGGGAGCAAGTGTCTTTTAATTTCATGGCTGCAATCACTGTCTGCAGTGATTCTGGAGCTCAAGAAAATAAAATCTGTCACTGTTTCCATTTATTCCCTATTTATTTGCCATGAAGTGATGGGACCAGATGCCATGATCTTAGTTTCCTGAATGTTGAATTTTAAGCCAGCTTTTTCACTCTACTTTTTCACCTTCATCAAGAAGCTCTTTACTTTTTGCCATAAGGGTGGTGGTCATCTGCATATCTGAGGTTATTGGTTTTGATTCTGGCTTGTGCTTCATCCATCCCAGCATTTTGCATGATGTACTCTGCATATAAGTTAAATAAGCGGGGGGACAATATACAGCCTCTATGTACTTCTTTCCAAATTTGAACCCAATCCATTGTTCCATGTCCGGTTCTAACTGTTGTTTTTTTGTCTGGCATACAGGTTTCTCAAGAGGCAAGTAAAGTGGTCTGATAGTCCCATCTCTTTAAGAATTCAAAATTTGACAATAAATTTGTTCACTTTTTAATATGATCTTTATTATTCATGTATTGTACTGCTATATCTTTGTGACAGATGATATTTTCCAAAGATGTTTGAACTGATATTACCTATCCTATACATTCTTTGACAATTTGATCTTGACATCCTTCTCTCTCTCCCCTTGAATTCTGAGTGGGCTTGTGAGTCAGTTATAACCAATAGAATGCAGTAGAAGTAATATTGCATGACCACAAAGTCTATTTCAGGAGAAACGATTAACTTGTCACTAGGGCATTTGCTTTTGGCTCCCTGAAATGTTATTTAAGAAGTCTGATTACTCTGAAGCAGCCATGTTATGAGGAAATTAAAGCCTCATGAAAGGTGATGTGGAAGTCTCAGCTGAGGTCCCCTCAGACATCCAGAATCAATTGCATGATGTATGAGTAAATAAACTTTTAGTTGAGTCCAGTTTCAGGCTGCTGAGTCAATGACAATCTAGTCTTCCCAGCAGAAGTGAGTCATAATTGCTTTCTTCATCCACAGAATCCATGAGGAAAAAAAAATAGTTTTAAGCAACTAAAATTTGAGGTATTTTGCTATGCAGCAATAGTAATTTGAACAATCTCAAATTATATGGTAAGCTTAGAGAGAAAGAGATATGTATTACAGTGATTTTATTCCTATGTAGTCTTCTGTAGCAAGTGAGGGGGAAAAATTTGCTCTACTTGTCTTATTAGTCCTTCAACCAACTAGATGAGTCACTACAGATGGTCAGATTTGAAGTCTCTAACTGAGGCATGATTGAAAATTGGTGGAGCTGCTGAACTAGAAAGTCATGCACAAAGGTATGAAACTCTCTTTCTACCTTTTGTGATGAAGAACCCAGGCTGCTCCTGCATAGGATAATACCCAGCCATCTTACTTACTTTTTATTCTCTTCAAAGTTACTCAAAAGATTCTGGTAAATTTCAAAGATGTGGGCCAAAGCCTGGAAGAGAGAGAAGTTCCTTAAAACCCTTACTTAAGCCAATATTCTAGCTCATCTCTACATTATTTCTAAGATTAGAGTTTGATCATCAAATTCAAGTGGATTAGACTGTGCTTTATTTTCTTCTGTCATTCATTGTCCTGTGCTTTCAACTCTTCTGAAGCCTTCCCTCTTGAGGCAAAGGATATGAGTGCCAAAATTTAAGTGGCCTTTGTGGATCTATTAGTTCAATACTATTTACTAATTCTAGTTTGCATAAGTAGGCAGAGATGACATATTAACTTCTAATTGGAGAACTCAAAATGCTGGTTAATTAGTTGAGCATCAGGAACCAAAGTATATTACTTGGAAACAATTGGTAATACTAAGAAGAATGACAAAAATAATAACATCTGTAATTTACTGAGAGTTTATATGTGCTGACCCCTTTCCTTTGCACGTGTTCCCTCTTTCAGTGGTTCTATCAGACTTGTAAAGTAGATGTTAGATAATATTTTAGAGGGCATATTTCTATTTTGGACATGAGACGGCTGAGGAGCAATTGTTTATTCTAGGTCAACAGCTAGTGAGCAATGGCTCCAGAATAAACTCAGGTATCTTACTGGAAGAAATTACTTCCTCAGGCTACATTTTGCTGAAACTGAAAGTAGATTGCTTGGGAGATTGTATTTTTGTTGTTATTCAAGGACTTTTCATATATTCAAGTACATTCATGGTTACTAGAGTCTTATCTTACTGGAAGACTAAATTTAGAGTGAGAAAGTACTTTCAGTTTTGAAGTACTTTTACTATTAAAAGTTCAGATTTAAAAAATTTTAGTATAAAGCATATGAACATTTTTATTGCATAAAAGAGCTTACCCAGACTAAACAACTAAACATAAAACCAGTTTGTTTAAGTCCAAGTTTTTGATCCTTAAGTTTATTATATCTTGTGACCTATGACTTCACTGGTTTAGTACCTTTGATTGACCTAGAAAAAGGAATTTTGTTTACCTAACCTTAGTGTGA
>SJYW01041683.1:80161-90809 GCA_006410735.1 Raphicerus campestris | reverse complement strand
AGTTCTCCGCCAAGAGGAGGTGACCAGTCTCCAATCCTCAGCTCAGGTTGAGGGCCCTTCAACCAGATTCCTGTGTCCAGGACCGGGGTACTAGGAAAACAGGGACGGATAAGAAAGGTTAAGGAGATGAAAGAGAGAGGGAAAGGGAGAGAGGTCAATAAAGTCTCTTGTTCCTTACCGGTCAAGACACTCTGGCTAGTTGTACGTGTCAGGAGGAGACCAGGGACAAAAGGGTCCTAGTTGCGGCCGCTGGGTCTGGTCCATTGGCAGGCAAGCTGGCCCCTGAGTACCCCGAGTGGTCAGGATGTCAGTCTCAGTGAAAAAGAGTCCCACCAGAGTCGCCATTTGTTGCAGGAAAGTGGACCCCTTCCAGGGCCCAAAACTGGGCTCTTGTCTAATACTCGGAAATGAATTGTCCGAGGAGACACATGTGCTGACAAAGCAAGAGATTTTATTGGGAAAAGGTACCTGGGTAGAGAGCAGTAGGGTAAGGAAACCATTAATTCAAGAATTTAATAAACAGCTAAAGCAATAAAAATTTGAAGTTACATATAAAAATGTTCAAAGGCAAACTTTCAAAATAATGATACTGATACCACATTTTCATAATAAAAACAAGCATGCACAATTATATATTTTTGATAAAATGATAAATTGGCTTACATTTACTACATTTTAAAGGCTCTACATATGTAAGTGATTTTTAAAAATTTGTCAATTGAAAATTATTGTTAATTTAAATACCCATCAGAGATGTAATAAATGAAGATAACTGATTATCAACAGTTGTGAAGTTTCATCAAGAATATTTGCCTAGGTCATACGGCAGTTCTATTTGCAATTTTTTAAGGAATCTCCACACTGCCCTCCATAGTGGCTGTACTAGTTTGCATTCCCNACTATTTGACAGGCAGTATCCTAGGCACAGTGGATAAACTCTGTAATGGTATAGATATGATCCCTGCTTTCTTACAGCTTATTATTCAGTAGAACAAATAGGTGAATAACTGTTTTAGGAATTTACACACATGATAAATAATCAAGGCCAAACTGTAATGTAGGCATTGTTAATCCCTCTCTTTGTGTAAAGGGAAAAATTGATGTTTAGGATTAAAAGTGACTTAGACAATGTCATAGAATTTGGAAAGGATCAAATAATAGTCAAATTAATGTAAATACAAATTTACTATATTCCTATATACTACCAACTAGTACTAAATTTGTATTACACTAAAATTTGTTTATTTATATTTTACCTCATTAAAGTGTTTTTAGTATTCACCCTAGTGAAACAATAGAATACATATTCTTTTCAAATGTGTAAGACTCTTTTTTAAGATGGACTATATTTGAAGCCATAAGACAAGTTTCAATAACTTTAAAAGAATTCAAGTTATATAGAGTTGTTCTCTGCTCCAAATGGTATTAAGATAGAAGTTAATAATTGAAAGATATCTTAAAAAATCCTAAAATATTTATAATTAAATAAGACTTCTAAATAATTCATGGTTCTATGAAGGAGTCCAACAAGTAATTAGAAAATATTTTAAACTAGATGGAAATGAAGACACAACATATAAAATTATTTGGGATGCTGCTAAAAGAANATATCTAAAAAAATCCTAAAATATTTATAATTAAATAAGACTTCTAAATAATTCATGGTTCTATGAAGGAGTCCAACAAGAAATTAGAAAATATTTTAAACTAGATGGAAATGAAGACACAACATATAAAATTATTTGGGATGCTGCTAAAAGAATATCTGTATTAGAAAATGTCATTACTAGAAAATAAGTTCCCAAATACATGTACTTAACTTCTACCACAGGAAAAACTTGAAAAGAATGACAAGAAAACCCCCAAACTAAGTATATGAAATGTTAGACTGAAATAAAAAGAAAAATCTAATAGAGAAAATAAAAATATCCAAAAGCTGGTTCTTTGAGAATATCAGTAAACTTGTAAACCTCCAGCCTGAGTGATTTGGGAAAAAGTGATAAGACAAAAGGAATGTGAGGAATTAGAGAGGTAATAGCACTAGAATACCTACAGATATTAAATAAGAAAATAAGTGAATATTATAGACAACCTTATGCCAAAAGTGTACAGCTAGATGTGGTGAACAGATTCTTGAAAAGCACAAACTTCTAAAGCTCACTCAGTATGAGACAATCAGAATAGAAGTATGTTTAATTAGATTTCCACAAAGAAAACTCCAATGGCTTTACTGGTGAATTCTACTAAACAATTAAGGGATAAGTATTACCAATTTTGAGCAAGATATTCCAAAACATTGAAGGGAAATGAATACACTATTTCATGAGGCCTGTGTTACTCTGATACCAAAACCATATAATAACATTACAAGAAAATAAACTCTAGACCAACAACCCTCAAGAAAGTAAGTCAAGTATTTTGTAGCAAAATTTGAACAAATGAAGTCTAACAATATATCAAAAGGCTAATTAACTGCTAAGTGGGAGTTATCACAGTTTATATTTGTTCAATGTTCATTAATCAATAAATATAATTAATCATACTAACCAATGACTGAAGTGACAACATATATTAATCAACTAAAGAAGAAAAACCATATGATCATCTTGAAAGTGAAAAGTGAATGTGTTATTCACTAAGTCGTGTCTGGCTCTTTGTGACCCCATAGACTGTAACCCGCCAGGGTTCTCTGTCCTTGGAATTCTCCAGTCAAGAATACTGGAGTGGGGTACCATTCTCTTCTCAGGGGATCTTCCCAACCAGGGATCAAACCCAGGTCTCCTGCATTTCAGGCAAATTCTTTACCATCTGAGCCACCAGGGAAGCCCTATGATCATCTTAATAGATATATAAAAAGCATTTAATAGTATGCTACATCCATTCCTCATGCAAATATCTTAGTCATCTCCTCAATTTGACAAACAGCATTTCCAAAAATATACAGATTATATCATACTTAATGGTGAAAACCTGAACACTATTAAGATCAGAATCAAGGCACATATATCCACTCTATTGCTTCTATTTGATGTTATGCTGGAGGTTCTGGCCTCCACATAGTAGAAGAAATAAAAGAAGAAGAAATATCCACAAGGAAATTGGAAGGCAAAAAGCACAGAAGAAATTTTTTGAAATGTATTTTTATAAAAAGCTACTAGAATTAAGCCAGTGCAGGAAACATAAGAGATGCAGGTTCAATCTCTTGGTCAGGAAGATTGGCTGGAATAGGAAATGGCAACCCACTCCAGTATTCTTGCCTGGAAAATCCCAAGTGACTTAGCATGCATGCATGCAGAATTAAGCAAGTTTTCCAAGGAAACTATATGCAAGATAAATATATAAAACAATTCCATATCTATATGTTGTCTGTGTGCTCACTCAGTCATGTTCAGTTCTTTGTGACCCCATTGTCTGTAGTCCACCAGGCTCCTATGTACATGGAATTTTCCAGGCAAGAATACTGGAGTGGGTTGCCATTTCTCCTTACACCAGGGGATCCCCTTGACCCAGAGATCAAACCCACATTTTTGTGTCTCTTGCTTTGGCAGGCAGATTCTTTACCACTGTACGACCTGGGTAATCAAAACTCAGAAATCAAGACTAAAATAATAAAATAAAATCAAATATATAAACACTTCTAGAATATCAAAGTGAGAACGTCTGAAAATCTGCTCTTAATAAAAAGCAACGATAAGTGGAAAATTTGTGAAAATTAACTTTTTTAGAGCGCTGGAGATTAATCAAAGGCTTACAAAAATACAAGGACCATTTACTCAAGAAAAATAACTAAATTTCATTAACAGCCTTCCTATCTTTTCTGAGAAGGACAGGAATGGGGAAGGGAATGTCAGGACATTTTGTTGTGTTGCTAAGGATTCTGGGATAACAGTATACATAATAGCAGCGTTGATAAATGCATGGAGCAGTGCCTTTCAATAAGACATTAAATTATATGTAGTAGAATGCCTTCTTAAAAGATAATTTCAGATTTTCATTTCTAAGTAATCTCCAACCCTTTGAGACCTCATGGATTGCATCATGCCAGACTTCCCTGTCCTTCATTCTCTGCCAGAGTTTGCTCAAACTCATGCCCTTTGAATCAATGATGCCATCCTCTGTTGCCCCCTTCTTTTCCTGCTCTCAATCTTTCCCCAAAGCAGGGTCTTTTTCAATGAGCCAGCTCATTGAAGGGAGGAGTAAATTAAGAGTTTGGAATTAACAGGTACACATTACTGTAAATAATATTATAATATTACCATTAAATGGATAAACAACAAGAACTTACTTTATAGCACAGGAAACTATATTCAATATTTTGTAATAACCTATAAAAGAAAAGAATCTTAAAAAGAAACTATATATATATTCACTTAGTTGCTTCAGTCATCCAACTTTTTCAGCTTTGTGGACTGTAGCCCAGCAGGCTTTTCTGTCTGTGGAATTTTCCAGGCAAGAATATTGGAGTGAGTTGCCATGCCCGCCTCTAGTGGATCATCCTGATCCAAAGATCAAACCCGCGTCCCCTGCATTGTAGGCAGATTCTTTACCACTGAACCACTGGGGAAGACTATATGCCTGAAACTAAGCAACTACAATTTTTAGAAAAATATCCAGAGCATGGCAAATACCAAACAAATGTTAATTATAAAAAAAGAAAAAAAAACCCAACAACCTGATTTGAAGACTCTAAACCTAGCAATCGTGTTTATTTTTAGTTTAAAATAGTATCCTATAGGTTTGTAATTCAGATCAGTTATTGAACTTCTGAATTACATAAGCAAAATAGAGATAATTTTATGGTTGTTTTCTGAAGTTCTTACTGCTAAAATCTAAAAAGCTGCAGAAAGATGGTCTCAGTATATTGAATTTGTAACACATTACATTCTAGGAGCTACACACTTGGAATTAGACTCAACTTGACATTTGTAAACTTTATTAAATTTACTATCAGTCAGAACATTCTTGGAACAGAACATTTCCATTGAGTATAGCGGACGATTTTAGTTTGGCATTTAGGACTCAATTACTTTGGAAGNTCCTGCATTTCAGGCAAATTCTTTACCATCTGAGCCACCAGGGAAGCCCTATGATCATCTTAATAGATATATAAAAAGCATTTAATAGTATGCTACATCCATTCCTCATGCAAATATCTTAGTCATCTCCTCAATTTGACAAACAGCATTTCCAAAAATATACAGATTATATCATACTTAATGGTGAAAACCTGAACACTATTAAGATCAGAATCAAGGCACATATATCCACTCTATTGCTTCTATTTGATGTTATGCTGGAGGTTCTGGCCTCCACATAGTAGAAGAAATAAAAGAAGAAGAAATATCCACAAGGAAATTGGAAGGCAAAAAGCACAGAAGAAATTTTTTGAAATGTATTTTTATAAAAAGCTACTAGAATTAAGCCAGTGCAGGAAACATAAGAGATGCAGGTTCAATCTCTTGGTCAGGAAGATTGGCTGGAATAGGAAATGGCAACCCACTCCAGTATTCTTGCCTGGAAAATCCCAAGTGACTTAGCATGCATGCATGCAGAATTAAGCAAGTTTTCCAAGGAAACTATATGCAAGATAAATATATAAAACAATTCCATATCTATATGTTGTCTGTGTGCTCACTCAGTCATGTTCAGTTCTTTGTGACCCCATTGTCTGTAGTCCACCAGGCTCCTATGTACATGGAATTTTCCAGGCAAGAATACTGGAGTGGGTTGCCATTTCTCCTTACACCAGGGGATCCCCTTGACCCAGAGATCAAACCCACATTTTTGTGTCTCTTGCTTTGGCAGGCAGATTCTTTACCACTGTACGACCTGGGTAATCAAAACTCAGAAATCAAGACTAAAATAATAAAATAAAATCAAATATATAAACACTTCTAGAATATCAAAGTGAGAACGTCTGAAAATCTGCTCTTAATAAAAAGCAACGATAAGTGGAAAATTTGTGAAAATTAACTTTTTTAGAGCGCTGGAGATTAATCAAAGGCTTACAAAAATACAAGGACCATTTACTCAAGAAAAATAACTAAATTTCATTAACAGCCTTCCTATCTTTTCTGAGAAGGACAGGAATGGGGAAGGGAATGTCAGGACATTTTGTTGTGTTGCTAAGGATTCTGGGATAACAGTATACATAATAGCAGCGTTGATAAATGCATGGAGCAGTGCCTTTCAATAAGACATTAAATTATATGTAGTAGAATGCCTTCTTAAAAGATAATTTCAGATTTTCATTTCTAAGTAATCTCCAACCCTTTGAGACCTCATGGATTGCATCATGCCAGACTTCCCTGTCCTTCATTCTCTGCCAGAGTTTGCTCAAACTCATGCCCTTTGAATCAATGATGCCATCCTCTGTTGCCCCCTTCTTTTCCTGCTCTCAATCTTTCCCCAAAGCAGGGTCTTTTTCAATGAGCCAGCTCATTGAAGGGAGGAGTAAATTAAGAGTTTGGAATTAACAGGTACACATTACTGTAAATAATATTATAATATTACCATTAAATGGATAAACAACAAGAACTTACTTTATAGCACAGGAAACTATATTCAATATTTTGTAATAACCTATAAAAGAAAAGAATCTTAAAAAGAAACTATATATATATTCACTTAGTTGCTTCAGTCATCCAACTTTTTCAGCTTTGTGGACTGTAGCCCAGCAGGCTTTTCTGTCTGTGGAATTTTCCAGGCAAGAATATTGGAGTGAGTTGCCATGCCCGCCTCTAGTGGATCATCCTGATCCAAAGATCAAACCCGCGTCCCCTGCACTGTAGGCAGATTCTTTACCACTGAACCACTGGGGAAGACTATATGCCTGAAACTAAGCAACTACAATTTTTAGAAAAATATCCAGAGCATGGCAAATACCAAACAAATGTTAATTATAAAAAAAGAAAAAAAAAAACCAACAACCTGATTTGAAGACTCTAAACCTAGCAATCGTGTTTATTTTTAGTTTAAAATAGTATCCTATAGGTTTGTAATTCAGATCAGTTATTGAACTTCTGAATTACATAAGCAAAATAGAGATAATTTTATGGTTGTTTTCTGAAGTTCTTACTGCTAAAATCTAAAAAGCTGCAGAAAGATGGTCTCAGTATATTGAATTTGTAACACATTACATTCTAGGAGCTACACACTTGGAATTAGACTCAACTTGACATTTGTAAACTTTATTAAATTTACTATCAGTCAGAACATTCTTGGAACAGAACATTTCCATTGAGTATAGCGGACGATTTTAGTTTGGCATTTAGGACTCAATTACTTTGGAAGGCCATTTACCCATAGAAATTGACTGATTCATTCATGTTCTCTAGCCAAAGATATCAAAGCTTTTTAAAAACTGAACTTCATTCTCATTCCTATTGTTTATTGAACATTCTTTATCATTATATCTCTGAAACAGTAACTTCCTTTGAGATTACTTTTACTCTAGAAAATACAGCAAATACTAATGTACTTAATTCAATTAGTGACACCATAAGAACTCGATTTTAGTGCTCATTATGAGATAGAGGGTCGCAAAGAGTCAGACACAACTGAGCGACTGAACTGAACTAAACTAATGAGATAGACAGTGTTCAAGCATCCTGAGTGGAATAATTAGCCGCTTGCTTCTATGTGCTCTATCAATAATTAGATTTGTTATATTGCTATTTCCAAGGGAAGAATTTGGGCTAAACTGAATGCCTAGAGAATGTTTTCTTCATCCAGATCTTTTAAATATTTTACTGCCCTTCTGAGCATTATAATACTTTAATTTTATTTTTTTTAATTAAAAAAAAAAAAGACCTTTATTCAGCGTCATGATCAGACTATTACATTTAGCAATCAACAGCACGGGTGCAAAAAAAAAATCTACATTAAAACCCTTTGTTGGAATGCTTTACACTTTCCACAGAACAGAAACTAGAATAACCTGTTATACAATTAGTCACAAGTACAGTCCTCGAGTTTTTTGCCCATACACATGAGTATTGTCTAAAACATGTCTTCTTTGTAGCAGCTAGGCCCTGCCACCACTTGCTTGGCTGAGTTCACAAATCTGTTGTAACCTATAGCTTCCCTGTCACTTCTCTGGCTCTCCTCTCCTGCTAAGCTTTGTTTCCTGGCAGTAATTAAAACCTTCCACCACTGCCATAGTTACTGCTGCTGCTGGAGCCGCCATAGCCACCTTGGTTTCGTGGTTTGGCAAAGTATTGGCCTCCGCCACCATAGGGGCCAGAACTTCTTCCTCCAAAATTTCCTCCTTTCATGGGTCCAAAATTTGAAGATTGATTGTTATAATTGCCAAAATCATTGTAGCTTCCGCCACCTCCAAAATTGCTTCCGTCATTACCAAATCCATTATATCCATCCCCACTGCCACCATATCCGCCACCACCACCGCTGCCACCAAAGCCACCTCGACCACTGAAGTTTCCTCCATGACCAAAGTTGTCACTCCCACCAAAACCACCTCCACGACCACCACCAAAGTTTCCAGAACCACTTCAACCTCTCTGGCTGGATGAAGCACTAGCCATCTCTTGCTTAGACAGGGCTTTTCTCACTTCACAGTTGTGGCCATTCACAGTGTGGTATTTCTGAATGACAATCTTGTCTACGGAATCATGGTCATCAAAGGTTACAAAAGCAAAGCCTCTCTTTTTGCCACGGCCTCGGTCAGTCATGATTTCAATTACTTCAATTTTCCCATACTGTTCAAAATAATCTCTCAGGTGATGTTCTTCAGTGTCTTCTTTAATGCCACCAACAAAAATCTTTTTCACAGTTAAGTGGGCACCAGGTCTTTGAGAATCTTCTCTTGAGATCGCCCTCTTTGGTTCCACAACTCTTCCGTCCACCTTGTGTGGCCTTGCATTCACGGCCGCATCCACCTCCTCCACCGTGGCGTATGTGACAAACCCAAAACCTCTGGAGCGCTTGGTATTTGGATCCCTCATTACCACACAGTCTGTGAGCGTTTCCCATTGCTCAAAATGGCTCCTCAGACTCTCATCGGTTGTTTCAAAGCTCAATCCTCCGATGAAGAGCTTCCGCAGCTGTTCGGGCTCTTTGGGAGACTCTGATTTAGACATGACGGCAGTGGAGGCCGGGGAAGACTTCAACGATGCTTTCTCGGCGGCGTCCACGGGCAAAAAGCTGAGCATTATAATACTTTAATTTTAATTTTGTTTGAAAGCAGTCCAAAGTTTTTACGATGAATCTTCTTCAAAAATAAATGACACCATCACATAAGCTAAACTTTATGGAGAAACGTAACATGTATAAACTGAAAATTAAAGCAATATAAAGTTTCTCTTTCCTATGATATGTAGCCAATCTTATTTTTCACGAAACTGTCAGGTTACTTTATCTTCCTTCTAGCCTACCACCTATTAAAATAATCTATTATGCTTTTCACTGTCATACAAAAATCTCTGCACTGGCTCCTTACAATCAGATTTGCCTCTTTTCTTTAGGTTTCTGCCTCCTTCAAGCTCAGTCATGTCTGACTCTTTGCAACTCCATGGACTGTAGCCTGTCAGGCTCCACTGTCCATGAGATTATCAGGGCAATAATACTGGAGTGGTTGCCATTTCTTCCTCCAGGGGATCTTCTCAACCTAGGAACTGAACCTGAGTCTCTTGTGGCTCTTACATTTGCAGGTGGATTCTTTACCACTGAGCCACCTGGGAAGCGCCCTTCTTCCTCCTTGGTAACACTCTATTTTCACTACTGTTTATTCTGTTTCTTATGAAAGGAAAAACTTTTGTGTCTTATCAAGAAGATAATCTTTTGTCACATTTACATATTCTGTATCAGATTTTTAAATGTTTCTTGTGCTATGGACCTCTTTGAAAGCCTAGAAAACCTATATCCTTCTTGAAAAAATAGATTTTTGAATTAATTTATTTCTTAAGAGCAGTTTTAGGTAAGCAGCAAAATTGAGAGGAAACTATAGAGTTTTCCCATATGTCCCTTACCCCTACACTTGTAGAGTCTCCCCAATATCTGCCACCAGAGTGATACATTTGTTAGAACTGATGAACCTACAATGACACATCCTAGTTCCCAAGGTCTGTAATTTACATTAGGGTTCACTGTTTGGTGTTGTACATTCTATGGGTTTGGACATATGTGTCCATCATTATGATATCATACAGAGTAATTTCACTGCCCTAAAAATCCTCTGTGCTCTCCCCTTTCATCCCTTCATACCCTCCATCCCCTAGGCAGATATATATATATATTTTTACACTCTCCATTGTTTTGCCTTTTCCAAAATATCAGTTTGGTTCAGTTCAATCACTCAGTCGTGTCCAACTCTTTGTTACCCCATGAATCGCGGCACTCCAGGCCTCCCTGTCCATCACCAACTCCTGGAGTGGACTCAAACTCACGCCCATCGAGTCGGTGATGCCATCCAGCCATCTCATCCTTGGTCGTCCCCTTCTCCTTCTGCCCTCAATCCCTCCCAGCATCAGAGTCTTTTCCAATGAGTCAACTCTTTGCATGAGGTGGCCAAAGTACTGGAGTTTCAGCTTTAGCATCATTCCCTCAAAAGAAATCCCAGGGCTAATCTTCACAATGGATTGGTTGGATCTCCTTGCAGTCCAAGGGACTCTCAAGAGTCTTCTCCAAC
>SJYW01041683.1:0-55863 GCA_006410735.1 Raphicerus campestris | reverse complement strand
ACATAAAAAAAAAAATCAATGATTCTATCTAACCATCTCCTCCTCTACTGTCCCCTTCTCCTTTTGCCTTCAATCTTTCCCAGCGTCAGGCTGTTTTCCAATGAATTGACTATTTGCATCAGATGGCAAAGTATTGGAGCTTCAGTCCTTCCCATGAATATTGAGGGTTGAGACTTCCCTGGTGGCTCAGACAGTGAAGTGTCTGTCTACAATGCAGGAGACCTGGGTTAGATCCCTGGGTCAGGAAGATTCCCTGGAGAAGGAAATGGCAACCCACTCCAATACTCTTGCCTGGAAAATTCCATGGATGGAGGAGCTTGGTGCAGGCTCCTGTCCATGGGGTTGCAAAGAATCAGGCACAACTGAGCAACTTCACTTTTACTTTTCCTTTAGGATTGACTGGTTTGATCTCCTGCAATCCAAGAGACTCTCAAGAGTCTTCTATAGCACTACAATTCGAAAGCATCAATTCTTCTGGGCATATTACCTCTGAGTCTTCATCTGTAAAATGGACATAATAATAGTTTCCTACCTCATAGGGTGTTTTCAGTTCAGTCAATTCAGTTCAGTCACTCAGTCGTGCCCAACTCTGCAACCTTTATGGACTGCAACACTCCAGGCCTCCCTGTCCATCACCAATTCCCGGAGTCTACCCAAACTCATGTCCATTAAGTCAGTGATGCCATTCAACCATCTCATCCTCTGTTATCCCCTTCTCCTCCTGCCTTCAATCTTTCCCAGCATCAGGGTCTTTTCAAAGGAGTCAGTTCTTCACCATCAGGTGAAGTATGGCCAAAGTATGGCCATCAGGTGGCCAAAGTATTGGAGTTTCAGCTTCAGCATCAGTCCTTCCAATGAATATTCAGGAAGTGAAGTGAAGTCGCTCAGTTGTGTCTGACTCTTTGCAATCTCATGGACTGTAGCCTACCAGGCTTCTCAGTCCATGGAATTTTCCAAGCAAGAGTACTGGAGTGGGTTGCCATTTCCTTCTCCAGGGATTTTCCCAAACCAGGGATCGAATCCAGGCCTCCCTCACTGTAGGCAGATGCTTTACTGTCTGAGCCACCAGGGAAGCCCGGATAGTCAGGGCTGATCTCCTTTAGAACGGACTGATTGGATCTCCTTGCAGTCCAAGGGACTCTCAAGAGTCTTTTCCAGCACCACAGTTCAAGAACATCAGTTCTTCGGTATGCAGCTTTCCTTATAGTCCAGCTCTCACATCAATGCATGACTATTGNAGGCCTCCCTCACTGTAGGCAGATGCTTTACTGTCTGAGCCACCAGGGAAGCCCGGATATTCAGGGCTGATCTCCTTTAGAATGGACTGATTGGATCTCCTTGCAGTCCAAGGGACTCTCAAGAGTCTTTTCCAGCACCACAGTTCAAGAACATCAGTTCTTTGGTATGCAGCTTTCCTTATAGTCCAGCTCTCACATCAATGCATGACTATTAGAAAAACCATAGTTTTGACTAGATTGACCTTTGTTGGCAAAGTAATGTCTCTGATTTTTGATATGCTGTCTAGGTTGGTCATAGCTTTTCTTCCAAAGAGCAAGCATCTTTTAATTTCATGATTGCAGTTACCATATGCAGTGATTTTGGAGCCCCCCAAAATAAAGTCTGTCACTGTTTCCACTGTTTCTCCATCTATTTGCCATGAAGTGATGGGACCAGATTCCATCACCTTAGTTTTCTGAATGTTGAGTTTTAAGACAACATTTTCACTCTCTTTTTTTTACTTTTACCTGGAGGCTCTTTAGTTCTTCTTCATTTTCTGCTGTAAATGTGGCGTCATCTACGTATATGAGGTTATTGATATTTCTCCAGGCAATCTTCATTCCAGCTTGTGCTTCATCCAGTCCAGCATTTCTCATGTTGTACTCTGCATATAAGTTAAATAAGCAGGGTGACAACGTACACCCTTGATGTACTCCTTTCCCAATTTAGAACCAGTCTGTTGTTCCATGCCCAGTTCTAACTGTTGTTTCTTAACCTGCATACAGATTTCTCAGGAGACAAGTCAAGTGGTCTAGTATTCCCATCTCTTTAAGAATTTTCCAGAAGAATTCAATCATAAATCTCATACAACATGCTCAGAGCAGTCTTTGGCATATTGGTAGGTTTTCAAGAATTTTGACTTCTGTTATCTTAGTGCAGAAAACAAATCATTTTGAATATGAACCATTTGATCAGTGGTGTATCAATCTTTTTCTCCCACTCTGAGCACTGTACCACAATCAGAAAGAGTTGGGGTCTGATTAACCATTTCATAAACTCCATTTATTGGGATTTAAACACAATCATTTCCATTCTGCTAATTAATTGAGTCAGTTCTTGCTTTATTTTGGTACCTGCAATGGCTCCTGAAACTACATACCGTCTTTCTGTCAGCTTTGTACCTAAACTCTTGACTTCCAGATGTGTACCCACTTTCTAACCAGAAACACAAAATATACTTAAAAAAAAAAAAAGTTGTGTTCATTGAAGAGAACCAGGAAAACACAGGAAAGTTCAGAATAGGAAATTTAGAGCATAGATACTAATGGTATTTTTATTTTTCTCCCTCATAGTCTCTTTTTTCCCTCTGAAAGTCTGAAAGAGAAAGTCACTCAGTTGTGTCTGACTCTTTGCGACCCAGTGGACTATAGTCTATGGAATTCTCCAGACCAGAATACTGGAGTGAGTAGCCTTTCCCTTCTCCAGGGGGATCTTCCCAACCAAGGAATCGAACACAGGTCTCCTGCATTGCAGGTGAATTATTTACCAGCTGAGCCACAAGGGAAGCACAAGAATACTGGAGTGGGTAGCCTTTCCCTTCTCCAGCAGATCTTCCTGACCCAGGAATTGAACCGGGGTCTCCTATGTTGCAGGTGGATTATTTCCAACTGAGCTATGAGGGAAGCTCTTTTCCCCCTCACATCTATTTATTTAAGTGACTATGTATAATACTATATATGATGGTAGTATGCTCTGATCAACTTCCTGGCCAGAAATCAGTAAATAAACACAATTTTCCCTGACTTCCATAATGCCTGGTTAGGAGTTTCTGTTATTTCATCTGCAGACAGCACAGGCTTGACCTCAAGTAACTTTGGGGATTTTTCTGGTTTCCTCTTGCTTTGCTCCCAGTGCACTTTACTTTTTCCACTCACTGAAAAATGACCTCATCTTTTCAGATTGAAAACATACCCACTGTTGCTGGGTTTTTTTGAGATTAATACAGACACTGCCTCTGTCACCCAGTTCCTTTTATGACACAAAATGAACATTTGGAGTTTCAACTGATTCTTAGCAAGAAGGAAAAACACTTCCTTAAACAGCCACCTCAAGTTCTTTACCTGAGACCTTGGATGAACTTCAGAAGATTTCTGTGTAAAGCTGATGGAGTATGAGAAAAAATTCCAAACCTTTCATCAGGTTTTTAAAAATTTAATTAATTATGACTCATAATTTTTTTAATATTGAAGTGTAGTTGATGAACAATGTTGTGTTAGTTTCAGGTGGCAGCAAAGTGATTCAGTTATACATGTATATATCTATTCATTTTCAGATTATTTTCCTATTTAGTTTATCCTAGAACTTGAGAAGTTTCTTTACTTAAAGTCTATAACTTAAGAAATTTCAAGACCTACTGGTATCAGTAATAATTATTCTCAAGTGAACAAGGTTAGAATATGAGCTAACAAGGATTTGGCACAGCACTGAAATATCCAAAGAAACAAATGTATCCTATAACATTAAGTCTATCATTAGTTTATAAAATATAGTAGAAATTAATGTCTAAGACCAGACATTTATTTTATTAAGAAGGAATGTCTCTCACAATTTGATTAATCCAAAAAATAATAAGTAACAGACATAGTTACTTACGATGTGCTGCAGGGCTGTACTTAGTCGTCGCTCAGTCGTGTCCAACTCTTTGAGACCCCAGGGAGGGTAGCACACCAGGATGCTCTGTCCATGGAGTTTTCCAGGCAAGATTACTGGAGTGGGTTGCCATTTGCTACTCCAGGGGATCTTTCTGACCCATGGATCAAACCTGAATCTCTTGCATCTCCTTCATTGGCAGGCAGATTCTTTACCACATGTAGTACATGTTTAACACATAGACAGCACTGGGATAAACCCTGCTATGAGTTGGGGAGTTTGGAGGGTAAGTTCGTAGTACTTAGTACTGGAGCAGTAAAATAATCTAATGGATGGCTATCTACTCTGCAAGTGAATGCATGACAGGATACTCTGGAGAAGCCAGAAGCGTCAGTCTTGAAATCAGAGTCGAGTCAGCTAACAGTTAATTTAAAAAAAAAAATGATCTGGTGTTTTATGGAGCCTGAATGAAATTGAGAAAGTTTTTGATTTCTTGTAACTTGTCTCTAGTGATGCTCAAGAGGGCCTTTCCTGACTCTGTCAAAACCAACAACCTAATTCATGTCGTATAAGGAAAATCTCCCTCAGGGCCGTCTGTGCACCGGCCTAAGTACCGGCACAGAGGAAACCTTACCTTCAAAGGATGGATCTGTGTCTCACAGAATCAAAACAAAAAACAGAAAAATTAGTTCTTGTCAGTGGAATAGAAAAACCTTTTTATATTTTATATAATATGCTTACAGGAAAATCAGAACTCAAATGCAGTGCTGAACACTACACGGGAATTACCAAAAATAAATAAATGACAATCAATTTGAATTTAAAAGTAATACTCACTAGATTCCAATTACTCATTGGACAACAGTGTTTTCCAAAGCCCATTTGAATTGCAGCTCTAATATAATAACATTCAAACTTTTACGTTTTTTGTATGTGTGGTTTTTTTTTTTTTCTCTCTGTGTGGATACTAACAAGGCTCTGCTGCCTTTGGATAGTATGAACGATGGAAAGAGTAAAGCTCACACTGATTCAAACCTTCAGTGGACCAGACATGAATCTTTATAGTTATGATCTAATTTTAAAGAGTAAGATTTTAAATTGCCTTAGTTTTGATATTTTATTTAGTGTGCCTGTGTGCCAAGTCGTTTTAGTCATGTCTGACTCTTTGTGACCCTACAGATTGTAGCCCACCAGGCTCCTCTGTCCATAAGATTCTCCAGTCAAGAATACTGAAGTGGGTTGCCATGCTCTCCTCCAGGAGATCTTCCTGACACCGGGATCAAACAACATCCACATGTCTTATGTCTCATGCATTGGCAGGCAGGTTCTTTACCACTAGTACCACCTGAGAAGCCCCCTTTTATTTAGTAGTAATATTAAATTGGTCTCAGCATTACACTAATATTACAGACTAAGTATAATTTGTAGTTTCCCCCTACCTTTATTGAGGTATGATTGACATAAAATTGTATATACCTAAAGTATACAATATGATGATTTGATATATGTATACATTGCAAAATTATTACCACAATCAAGTAAATTAACACTTTCATCACCTCATATGGCCATATTTTTTTTCTTTTTGGTGAGAAAGCTTAAGATTTACTCTCTTAGAAAATTTCAGGTATACTGTGCAGTCTGGAAGATCCCATTGAAGAAGAAAATGGCAACCCACATCAGTATTCTTGTCTGGAGAATCCCACGGACAGAGGAGCCTCAAGGGCTACAGTCGATGGGGTCACACAGAATTGGATATGACTGAATGACTGAGCACACACACATTGTTAATTATAGCTACCAGGCTTTATATTAGACCCTCAGAACTTACTTGTCTTATACAAAGCTTGTCCTCTTTGGCCAACACTTCCACATTTTCCCCCACCTCAAGCTTTTTCTTAGAATTAAAAATGTAACATCTTAGAACTGGGTAGAACCCTAAAAACCATCTAATCAAGATATTCAGTAATATTCCTCATTACGTTCAGTTCTGGGAGATTTCTCATGGACAAGGATGACTAAGTGATTCCTTATCTCAGCTAAGGGAACCTGAGATAATGGGTTCTGAATTGTACAGGGCTCTTGACTTCAGTTGTAGTAACTTGGTGATTTTTTCTGTTTTATATATTGGGATATTTTTATCTCTGACAATATTTGAAAAATTCTGAAAACTGTATTTTTTCCAAATCTCTCAATAAGGAAACTAGACCCAAAGAGAATATGTACCTTGTTCACAGAACATGTTGATTTAATAACAATGATGTGATAAGAATACTTATCTTGATGTAATTCCTGTATGTTCTATCAGTTCAGTTCAGTTCAGTTCAGTCACTCAGTAGTGTCCAACTCTTTGCTACCACAAGAATCACAGCTCGCCAGGCCTCCCTGTCCATCACCATCTCCCACAGTTCACTCAGACTCACGTCCATCGAGTCGTTCATGCCATCCAGTCATCTCATCCTCTCTCGTCCCTTCTTCTCCTGCCCCTAATCCTTCCCAGCATCAGAGTCTTTTCCAATGAGTCAACTCTTCACATGAGGTGGCCAAAATACTGGANATGATTATCTGGGTCGTGAAGATCTTTTTTGTACAGTTCTTCTATGTATTTTTGCCACCTCTTCTTAATATCTTCAGCTTCTGTTAGGTCCAGACCATTTCTGTCCTTTATCAAGCCCATCTTTGCATGAAATGTATGTTATATAAATACTCCCCTTTCAGATGACTGAAAAGTTGAAGCCTAACTAAGCTTTTCTTATATTTGCTTAGATTACCTTAAGAGTGTCAGACATGTGCATTTTACTGTTTGCAAACAAATAATTTTCACTTAACAAAAATGGTGGTGGCTTCTTACCAAGGTACAATATCTCCTTTCTATTAAAATAACCACATGTTACTTTAGTAACTGCTTTTGCAGTGTCTTATATAACAAATAAGGTTAACTTATTAAAAATTAAGCAATCTAAATTATAAAAACAGGTATGTAGAAAACAATTATTACTATCTGTCTCTAGATTATTTCTTAAATCCCAAGTCTTTCTTACTTAATATAAATTATTCATAAAAGTTATTTTTCAACATATTGCATATTTTGGTGGAAAGTCAAATATTTCTTATATAGTCTCAAATTCAAAATTAGAGTTTCCAAATTTTAGTAAAATTCTCTCTCTGACTTTATGTCTCTGATTGTTTTACATGTGGTAGGGTGAGGGTCAGATGAGGTTTTGCTTTGCTTCATTTTGTTGTTTAAGTTTTTGTCACTGGTCTTAAGCTCTTACGATGGAACTTTTCTCAATAAAGTTATATATTTCCATGTATAAGGAAGGGGCTTCACAGGTGGCACTACTGGTAAAAACTGGCCTGCTAATGCTGGAGATATAAGAGACATGAGTTCAATCCCTGGGTCACAAAGATCCCCTGGAGAAGGGCACAGCAACCCACTCTAGTATTCTTATTTGGAGAATCCCAAGGATAGAGGAGCTTGGTGGGCTACAGTCCATAGGGTCACAAAGAGTTGGACACCACTGAAGCAACTTAGAATGCACACACATATAGAAAGAAACATCATTATTTTTGTTACAGTTAGTCTACACCATTAATGTCAATGGCAAAGATATCAAGGGATAACTATAACCATTTTAGCAGATGCAAATTACTGTCTCTCTCCAGTATCTCTTTCTTGTTCTGGAAAGAGTAGCACCCTCTTTTCAAGATTCACTTTTCTCCAGTCCTGGCCACCATCCCTATTATGATCCAGCATCAGTTGCCATTTTCTTTTTTTTTTTCTTTTTCTTTAATTTTTGGTGTATAGTTGATTTTTAACATTAGTATCAGGTATGCAGCAGAATGATTCAGTATTTTTGCAGATTATATCCCATTTAGGTTATTATAAGGTAGTGGCTATAATTCCTTGTGTTATACATTGTATCCNTTTTTCTTTTCTTTAATTTTTGGTGTATAGTTGATTTTTAACATTAGTATCAGGTATGCAGCAGAATGATTCAGTATTTTTGCAGATTATATCCCATTTAGGTTATTATAAGGTAGTGGCTATAATTCCTTGTGTTATACATTGTATCCTTATTGCGTATGTATTTTATGAAAGTGAAAGTTGCTCAGTCATGTCCTACTCTTTGTGACCCCACGGACTGTATAGAAACTAGACCCAAAGAGAATAAGTACCTTGTTCACAGAACATGTTGATTTAATAACAATGATGTGATAAGAATATTTATCTTGATGTAATTCCTGTATGTATATAAATATTCTCATTTCAGATGATTGAAAAGTTGAAGCCTAACTAAGCTTTTCTTATATTTGCTTGGATTACCTTAAGAGTGTCTGACGTGTGCATTTTACTGTCTGCAAACAAATAATTTTCACTTACCAAAAATGGTGGTGGCTTCTTACCAACTGGGTCAGAATACTGGAGTGGGTAGCCTTTTCCTTCTCCAGCGGATCTTCCCAACCCAGGGATCAAAGCCAGGTCTCCCACATTGCAGGCAGATTCTTTACCTGCTGAGCCAAAAAGGAAGCCCAAGAATATTGGAGTGGGGAGCCTATCCATTCTCCAGTGAATCTTCCTGACCCACGAATTGAACCAGGATCTCCTGCACTGCAGGTGGGTTCTTTACCAACTGAGCTATCAGGGGAGCCCTATGTATTTTATACATAGTAGCTTGTATCTTAATCTAGCACCCCAATTTGTCCTGCTTCCTTCCCCTGTCCCATTTGGTAACCACAATTTTGTTTTCTACATCTCTGAGTCTGTTTCTACTTGGCATATACATTCATTGATATTACTTTTCAGATCCTACATATAAGTGATATCATGCAGTATTTTTCTCTGTATGACTTATTTCACTAAGCATGATATTCTCTAAGTTCATCCATGATGCCGCAATGGCAGAATTTTGTTCTTTTTAATGCCATTTTCTTATATTACCTCACTTCTTGGTAAAAATGCTTGGTGCAGGAATGGGCTTGTGACAGAAGCCATCTTATATCCTTCCTTAAGAATTAAAAAAAAGAAAAAGAACTAAAAGTGACCTTTAGTCTCTCTTGATAACACTGAAAAGATAAATAGGAGTTACTAGAAGGCACGATATGAGCAGTGGTAAATGAAATTTATAGACAAGAAAAAAAAAAAGAGGGATACGCAGAGAAAAACAGAGACAACTTAGTGGTAGATAGTCCCAAGTTCCAAAAGACCCAGAAACTAGTTTCAACTTTATTTTTTGTTGTTTCATTTTTACTAGAGCAAATTTGGAAAACTCAGCAGTGGCCACAGGACTGGAAAAGGTCAGTTTTCATTCCAATCTCAAAGAAAGGCAATGCCAAAGAATGCTCAAACTACCACACAATTGCACTCATCTCACATGCTAGTAAAGTAATGCTCAAAATTCTTCAAGCCAGGCTTCAGCAATACGTGAACCGTGAACTTCCAGATGTTCAAGCTGGTTTTAGAAAAGGCAGAGGAACCAGAGATCAAATTGCCAACATCCACTGGATCATTGAAAAAGCAAAAAAGTTCCAGAAAAACATCCTATTTATGCTTCATTGACTATGGCAAAGCCTTTGACTATGTGGATCACAATAAACTGTGGAAAATTCTGAAAGAGATGGGCATACCAGACCACCTGACCTGCCTCTTGCCTATATGTAGGTCAGGAAGCAGCAGTTAGAACTGGACACGGAACAACAGACTGGTTCCAAATAGGAAAAGGAGTACGTCAAGGCTGTATATTGTCACCCTGCTTATTTAACTTCTATGCAGAGTACATCATGAGAAATGCTGGGCTGGAGGAAGCACAAGCTGGAGTCAAGATTGCCAGGAGAAATATTAATAACCTCAGATGACACCACCCTTATGAAAGTGAAAGAGAGAGTGAAAAAGTTGGCTTAAAGCTCAGCATTCAGAAAACGAAGATGATGGCGTCTGGTCCCTTCACTTCATGGGAAATAGTGGAAACAGTGTCAGACTTTATTTTTGGGGGGCTCCAAAATCACTGCAGATGGTGATTGCAGCCATGAAATTAAAAGACACTCCTTGGAAGGAAAGTTATGACCAACCTAGACAGCATATTCAAAAGCAGAGATATTACTTTATCAACAAAGGTCTGTCTAGTCAAGGCTATGGTTTTTTTTTTAGTTGTGTATGGATATGAGAGCTGGACTGTGAAGAAGGCTGGGTGACAAAGAACTGATGCTTTTGAACTGTGGTGTTGGAGAGTCCCTTGGACTGCAAGGAGAACCAACCAGTCCATTCTAAAGGAGATCAGTCTTGGGTGTTCTTTGGAGGGAATGATGCTAAAGTTGAAACTCCAATATTTTGGCCACCTCATGTGAAGAGTTGACTCATTGGAAAAGACTCTGATGCTGAGAAGGATTGGGGGCAGGAGGAAAAGGGGACAACGCAGGATGAGATGGCTGAATGGCATCACCGACTCGATGGGTGTGAGTCTGAGTGATCTCCAGGAGTTGGTGATGGACAGGGAGGCCTGGTGTGCTGCAATTTATGGGGTCACAAAGAGTCAGACACGACTGAGCGACTGAACTGAACTGAACTGAAATAATTTATCTTCTATCTTCTATGCTGTTAATCATTTGGAATTTTGCCCCTTGCAACTAATAACTCTGTTGTTACATCCCTATTCTCTTTTCAGCAAATAAATTATCTATTTTTACTGTCATTTTTATTCAAGTATGTTTTAATTATTATCTTGGAGCCAATTTTCATTTAGACAGTTATTTTTAAACATCATATTTCAAAATGTAATTGATTAATCAAATCTTTGTGATAATGTTCTTTAATAGATTAAACATTATCAGTTCATGGTAATTTACTTTTACAACCCTATAAAATCACAAAGGTAAAATGTTACTTGACTATAGTTAATGATAATTTCAACCTCATATATTAATTATATCAAACAAGCATCATCTGATTTGTGAGGAATATGCAAAATATTCGGGATAAAAAAATAAGCATAGTGGTGAAGTTAAATCTCCAAAAATGTTTCTAGAGAAGGGAGAATGTTGGTAAAGGATGTATAACAACTAATAATTAAAATATAAATTTTTACAAGAGATCTCTTTTTTGTAAAAATTTGAACAGACACAAAGTCATCCATATGCTAGTCTCGTTCACCAGTATATTAATTACTTAAGGAGAAAAAGCAGAATTGAACGAGCACATTGAGAAAATGTCCATAAACAATATAAGCAAGTACAGGTTCAGTGACGCCATCTGAATCTGGGAGAATGATATTAATGATTGGAAATATCTGCTCTTTTGTTTCTTCCATCAGTTTAAATGTCATTAGTCTTCTCATTACTCTTCCTCTACAAAGATCTCTGCAAGCGACTATTATAACTGCCAGAAAAACTTATTACTTCGCCTTCAGGCTTATATATTCAACTGTCCAAACATTTTCATTCAGATGCTGAAAACACACCCAAACCCAGCCTTATTCCCAGACTATGCACACTGTATTCCAGAGAAAATCTGTGTTATCTGTGTTTGCAATTTTAGTTGATGGTGCTTCTATCTACAGTTATCCAAACCAGAAACACGCAAAGGTCTCCCTCCCTCGTATCTGCAACCAACAATATACCATTCATTGATTAACCATTCATTGATTAATGCTCTCACATGGCCTGCCCTGATGTGACATCCCTTGGCAACAATTCTAGTTGCTAAGGGAAACTCTCAGGACACAAAGTGTCAATGCTGACAAACCTCCAATTTGTTGCAGGAAAGAGGTATTATATAGTCACAGTACTAAAATAAGGACGTGTATCACAGCCGAAGGCTACTCACAGCAAAGTGTCTGGAGAAGCCAGAATTGAGATCAGCTGTCCTACCTCCCCAAGGGCTGTTCCATGACACACTTTCCTTCTTGGACCAGAAACCACCAATGTGTGAATGGAACTCTTCCGAATAAGAAAACCCAAAATTTAGTTTCAGCTGGGGTTCCTTATACCCTGCCTGTCATATAGGCATATTCTGGATACATAATGCAGGGGTCTTACCAAGACTTGAGGCCAATCACAAATCTTGTTTAGAAGCTGATACAGACTTCCCTGAACCTTCAACGCCCTGTGGTCACCAAGCAGCACTGTTAATTAGTATGTCACATGCTGACTAGGAGTCAGTGCCAAGCAAGTATATTTGTCATTTTTACTGAAATAAATCCTGCTGAACTTAATCCTCAAATCACAGAACCCCATCTCCTATCAAAAAAGGCTTAAATCTCTTAATATGTCATCAAGATCCAAGATCCACTGTGACTGGTGTCTATCAGTCTCATAGCATTCAGTTAGAGTTTGTATGCTGTTAGCAACAGCTCCCAGGTGATGTAGCGGTAAAGAATCCACCTGCCAATGCAGGAGACGCAAGAGACTTGGGTTCAACCTCTGGATAGGGAAGAATCCCTGGAAAAGGAAATAGCAACCTGCTCCAGTATTCTTACCTGGAAAATTCCATGAACAGAGGAGCCTTGTGGGCTGCAGTCTACTGGGTCGCAAAGTCAGAGATGACTGAGCAGCTGAGCTTTCACTCAACAGTGAACTGCCTGCCCTTCTTGATGTGTGCAGTGCTTTAATGCAAGCCCTGAGAGTCGGTTTTTCTTTTTTGTGATACAAGTGCCTGTCTTAAGCTTTGAGTGGCAAGGAGTTCACTTCACAGATGGATATCTCAAATAAACACATTGCCTCAGGCACACAGCTCGATAAATCACCAGGCTACTCACCCCACCCCGCTACCCGCAACCCCAGGCTCCTTCAGTTTAGAGATCTTGGTTGATTTGATAACTGACTATTTGGACTGCTTTTTTTTTTTTCTTCTCACTTTTTAAATTCCTNTAAGCCAGAGAATAGCCTGCATCATTTTAAGCAATGTCATGTCAAGAATAGCTTTATATTATTTTCATAGAAAAAGATACATATTTAAAGGATAGCTTTGGACATATTCCTTTAAAAATAAGGGGGGAAGAAAGAAAGTGCATCTCATTAAATGCTACATGAAAGTGAAAGTGAAGTCAGTCGTGTCCGACTCTTTGTGACCACGTGGACTGTAGCCTGCCAGGATCCTCCCTCCATGGGCTTTTCCAGGCAAGAATACTGGAGTGGGTTGCCATTTCCTTCTCCAGGAGATCTTCTCGACCCAGCAGTTGAAGGTGGCTCAGAGGTTAAAGAGTCTCCCTGGAATGCGGTAGACCCCGGTTCGATCCCTGGGTTGGGGAGATCCCCTGGAGAAGGAAATGGCAACCCACTCCAGTACTCTTGCCTGGAGAATCCCATGGAGGGAGGAGCCTGGTGGACTACAGCCCATGGAGTCGCANGAATGCGGTAGACCCCGGTTCGATCCCTGGGTTGGGGAGATCCCCTGGAGAAGGAAATGGCAACCCACTCCAGTACTCTTGCCTGGAGAATCCCATGGAGGGAGGAGCCTGGTGGACTACAGCCCATGGAGTCGCAAAGAGGTGGACACGACTGAGCGATTTCACTTCACTTTACTTCTCCTGCATTGTAGGCAGACACTTTGCTGTCTGAGCCCCCAGGGAAGTTACTACATATGACATATGAAATGCCACATATGTCACATTAAAAGCCCAGAGTTCCCTTCCTTTCTGTACTAAAACTATATCCAGAGCTTAACTCCAAAAACAAAATCTCTCTCCTTATGTGGAAGATATTTATTAGTATAATTTGAGCCATTATTGAGTAAACTGAATCTTTATGCATTTTTAAAAGTTTTTGACAAATTTAATGAATGATTTGTTACTACTGTATTTGCAGATTGATCCAAAAATCTTTTTAGAAAAAAGAAACACAAGTGAGCTCAGCAAATAAAAAATAAATGAATATTTATGAAGCACTCCAAATTATGGTAATGATATAAGGCCTTGTGCAGCAATGCATTTTATTGTTTTAATTGAATAAATTTAATGTGTAACATTGTATAAGTTTAAGGTGTACAGCATGGTATTTTGATAAATTTATATATTGTAATATGATCACAATGTACAGATATTTATCATATTACATAATTATATAATATATATAACTGTCTATTGTGCGTTAGATCTCTGTGGCTTATTTACTAATTGCAAGTTTGTATTCTTAAACACTATCGCTCTTCTTCCCTCCACTTCCTTTTTCTACATTCCCATCTTAAACACATCAGTANTTATCATATTACATAATTATATAATATATATAACTGTCTATTGTGCGTTAGATCTCTGTGGCTTATTTACTAATTGCAAGTTTGTATTCTTAAACACTATCGCTCTTCTTCCCTCCACTTCCTTTTTCTACATTCCCATCTTAAACACATCAGTAAGCCCTTTTTATGTCTCTCTGACTTCATTCTCTTATCTCTTTGGTAATTTAAATGCTCTTTTTCTCAGATGTAGTCTAAATTGTTTCTCCAAAGTGGGGACTTCCTGAATAATATTAACTGACTCAGATTTCCAAACTATAAAATTTTTAGCGTTGGTTCTTTCAACACAATTATGTAGTTATTGTTTTTCTAATTGTTTTATGTTATCCTAAACTAAGAAAATATTATGAACTTCTTGAGGGCACAGTTCATTTCTTATTTTTTGATATGTTCATCCTTACCTAGGAGCTCATACACAATGATGACTTAATCTTTACCATAAGGAGACAGTGGCCTTAAATAAAACATTAAACCAGATTGACTTAATAGAGTTAGGCAGAACATTCCATTCCAGTAGAGTACAATAGCCATCTTCTCAAATGCCCATGAAACCTTCCCAAGGATAGACCATATGTTGGGACACGAATCAATAAATTTACAAAGACTGAAGTTATATCAAGTGTCTGTTCTGATCAAAATGATGTAAAACTAGAAAGCAACTACATGAAGAAAGTTGTAAAAATCATAGTTTGTGAAGACTGAACAGTATGTTACTGAACAACTATATCAATGAAGATCAAAGATCAAAGAAGAAATAAATGGAGACAGATGAAAATTAAAATATGTTGTCAAAATCTATTGAATACAGCAACAGTGGCACTAAGAAGGAAATTTATAGCAATACAATCTACCTCAAGAAAGAAGAAAAATCTTAAAACAATTAATCTAACCTTACACTTAAAGGAACTAGGAAATAACAACTGAAAGTCAAATTCAGTAGGAAATGATGAAGAGTAGAATGAAAATAAATTAAATAAGGACTAAAAAAGAATGGAAAAGATCAGTGAAACACAGATTTGGCTCACTGACAACCTTTAGCTAGACTCACTATAACAGGAATGACTGAATAGTAGGAATGACTGAATATGGAAGGGAGATTTCCATATTGAAGGAGTACCTAGAGTATCAGTGAGCATTATTAGTGGGGCTGAATTAATGTTTAAACAAATTATTTTTAACATGAAATACAAAGTCAAATATATATGTTTCTAAGACTAAACTTCCTGAAGACATTGTGATATGATTAAACAAACACAAAATTTTCAAATTTCAAATTTAAAAGGTTAAGTGTAGGGGAATGTGCATTCACTGTGCTGAGAACAGTGTTTTCTTATTATGGAGAGCTTATACGTTTGTCAAACACATGCAGGATGACCAGCTCTCCCAATTTTCCTAGGCCTGTTCTAGTTTTAGGTGCTGAAAACCCTTAGTCTCAAGAAAATTGGGATGGTGTTTAAGTATATGAGACAACTTGGGAAAGAACTTGAGTTCAAATTCAGGTGTCAAGTTCTGTAGTCAATACAGTCATCATGATGCTGCACATTTTCAAAAAAGGCATCAAGTACACAGTAGCAACAAAGTAAATATTACCTTGTACTTATAAAACAGTGATGTATTTATTATTTCTTTATGTTTAATTCTATAACCAGTTCTATTTTCCACATTATGAAATCATAAAGTATGAGAGATTCAAAGAAGGAAAATTGAGTTAATAGGTGATTAAAGTCATGTGGGGTGGAGGGAATATGTTTGAAAATTACATATCATGTTATTGGCAAGATAGTTAGATACATAATCTTTCGGGAATAACAGGAGCCTCTCTGTGGCAACCCAAGTGTCCATCTGTTGATGAATAGATAAGCAAAATGTTATATATACTATACAATCGAATGTTATTCAGTCTTAAAAAGGAAGGAAATTCTGACATATGCTACAACATAGATGAAGTTTGAGGATATCATACTAAGTGAAATAGACCCTTCACAAAAAGTTACACACTGTGTGATTCCACTTATGAGAAACTTAGAATCATAGAGACAGAGTAGAATGGTGGCTGCCAAATGCTGGGGGGAAGGGACATGGGAAATTATTGTTTAATGGATACAGAGCTTCAGTTTTACAAGATTAAAAGAGTTATGGAGAGGGATGGTGGTGGTGATTGTTATAACATTATGGACATATTTAATGCCATTGAAAATAATGTTAACCAAATAGTAATAATAATTTTAAAAGGGTGATATTCCATAACATTTTTTTTGGTATTCTGTTCATTTGAACTAAGTCACTAGACCTACCCTTTATTCAATGGGAGAGCATTACAGAGGAGTGTGAATAACAGGAGATGAGGATCATGGCGGGGTGGGGGGAGCAACTTTAGACTCAACCTAATATATTCTATCTTTGGGTTATATGAAGGATGACCACACTGTCTTTCTGGAACATGCATTTTAGCTCCTATCTCAGCAATGTGATATTAAGATAAATAGATCATAAGTTCAAAGAATAAAAACAAATACAGTGAGATTGTACAGAACTGGCTGTTGGACAAACCAGCTGGATATATTAACTATATCTGTGCAATACCAAAATTACCTTTTCTACTGAGATTTCTAGCAGTAAGTACATAACTAAATCTAAATTAAGTGAAGGGTTGAAATCTGAAAATCACTTTCAGATCTTAATGTTTCACATTGAAGGTATTTAAATATCAATTGTGTTTAAGCCTCAATTGTTTAGTTTTCTTTAAATATTAAATTCAGCTAATTCTGTAAAACTGAATATTATGTATAAAATTAGATGAAACATCTTAAAATTATTTTAAGAAAAACTTTTTTGTAAAAGCACACAAACAATTGAAATTTAACTTTTCTGTCATTCTCTACCTCAATTTACATAATTCTGGGTCATCTTAACAATTCATATGGAAAGATTCTTTTAATTTAGACATAATCATTCATATAGTGTAAGCCAAATGAGTCCGCTAAAGCTTAGTCCATTTAAAAAGTGTAATATATTAAAACTATGCTGGGAAATATTACAGTAAGTATTTCTTTTATATATTCTACTATTATAAAGCTCACCATAGATATTTTACCCATAGATATTTTACCCGTTCAGTTCAGTTGCTCAGTCGTGTCCGACTCTTTGCGACCTCATGAATTGCAGCACACCAGCCCTCTCTGTCCATTACCAACTCCCAGAGTCCACCCAAACCCATGTCCATTGAGTCAGTCCAATGAGTCATTTTACCCATTAAACATTCGTAATTCATAACTAAACACTGGGGACAACAATGTTTGTGAAAAAAACAATGCTTATATATATGTCACATATATCTGTATATGTGACCTCTGAAGAAGTATTTATTTTTGTTACATTTCTAAAATATTGAATGATATGTATTTCCTAGAAAAATATTACTTCTTAGAGTTTATAAATGTGGTGATGTAAATCCATTTAAAGAGTTAAGAAACACTAACATTAAACTCAACCGACAGAGTTAAGAAATACAACATAATATTTTACTAATCATATTTCTGTGAGGCAGTAGACAAATGCAATTATTGCAGCAATTGTTTTCATAAGATTTGCATATGTCTACACACATTTTAAAAGGAACAAAACTTTCCAGAATAAAGATTGATCATTGAATAATGCTTAGGGCTAATTATTATAAAGTATGAAAATAATGCTTTACTTTTGAATCAGTATGTTGAATAAATAACAAGCTTTGACTTTATCGGACTTCACTGGTGGCTCGGACAGTAAAGCGTCTGCCTGCAATACAGGAGACCCGGGTTTGATCCCTGGGTCGGGAAGATTCCCTGGAGAAGGAAACAGCAACCCACTCCAGTACTCTTGCCTGGAAAATCCCATGGATGGAGGAGCCTGGTAGGCTATAGTATGTGGGGTCGCAAAGAGTCAGACACGACTGAGCGACTTCACTTTCTTTCACTTTCACTTTTGACTTTATCATATTCAGGGATTTCAAGAGAATGTTTTAAAAATCAGAAACATCCATAACAAACCCTCACAGCCATTTATCTTATCTAGAACTCAAGAAATTCCATTTTAATGAAAAAATACACTGAAACAGATCATACTGTGCCTCACCTCGATGCTTTCATTCTCTGAATTCAGAATTATTTGCCTATGAGGCTAAGTTAGATAGAATATTACTTTTAATTTTGAAGGAGAAAATGATTTATAAAAGATCAGTTGAGTAGCACATATTGGTAAAGTAACTGAAAAAACAGCATTATTTTAAACACTCATGCATACGTTATCAAACGGAACTTGGATCTCCTGCGTGAATGTAGTAAGTCAGTCTACGGCCGCTGAATTGACGTGAAAGAAAGTGCAGTGTTTATTACAGGATACCAGGCAAGGAGTCCAGGTAGCTAGTGCTCAAGAGACTAGAACTTCTCAAGCTTTCAGGGAAAGATTTTTAAAGACNAAGTCAGTCTACGGCCGCTGAGTTGACGTGAAAGAAAGTGCAGTGTTTATTACAGGATACCAGGCAAGGAGTCCAGGTAGCTAGTGCTCAAGAGACTAGAACTTCTCAAGCTTTCAGGGAAAGATTTTTAAAGACTGGGTAATGGGGAGGGTTGTGTGGTATGGGATCAGACTGTGGACATTCTTCTGACTGGTTGATAACGAGGTAGTCAATGTAATAGGGAGTCAACATCATCAACCATCTGTCCAATTACACTGGGGTCTTCCTGCTTGTAAGCAGCAAACAGTTAACTTCTTCCACCTTGTGGGGATTTCAGTATTTGCAAAACAGCTCAAAGGACTGGGTTCAGAATATTATCTACAGCCCTTGAAAAGGAACTAAAAGTTGTTGACTTTTTGCATGATTAACATTATTTTGAGTGGATTTCTAGATACAAATCTGAGTTGCTAGTTGTACCCATGAAGATAGGAAAACCTAGAGTTGATTATATCAATACATCTTTAGNAAGGAATGATGCTAAAGCTGCAACTCCAGTACTTTGGCCACCTCATGCGAAGTGTTGACTCATTGGAAAAGACTCTGATGCTGGGAAGGATTGGGGGCAAGAGGAGAAGGGGACGACAGAGGATGAGATGGCTGGATGGCATGAACAAATCGATGGGCGTGAGTCTGAGTGAACTCTGGGAGTTGTTGATGGACAGGGAGGCCTGGCCTGCTGTGGTTCATGTGGTTGCAAAGAGTCAGACCCGATGGAGAGACTGAACTGAACTGAACTGAGTCCTCGTCTGGTTCTCTAGTTGGGACTGCCTGATACCCAGTGAGGAGGGCAACTATCTTATCCTCCCTCTTCCCTACTGATTAATTACCAGGGCCTTCATCTCCATAAGCAACTGCTTTTCCCAAAACTCAANCTGAGTCCTCGTCTGGTTCTCTAGTTGAGACTGCCTGATTCCCAGTGAGGAGGGCAACTATCTTATCCTCCCTCTTCCCTACTGATTAATTACCAGGACCTTCATCTCCATAAGCAACTGCTTTTCCCAAAACTCAGCTCTTTGAGTTGCGAGGAAGCGTTTGTCCCAAGATACACATCACATCCTTCCAAGTAAGGTCATAAAGCAGAGTAACACCTTTAAAAGCTCTAATATATATTTCTGGGTCCTCTAAATAGTCCTCCAAATCCTCCTTGATTCTTTGTATTTCTTGATAAGAAAAAGGCTTATTAACTCTCATAGACTAATTATTTTTCCCGGTGGGTGTTTCATGAAGAGGCAACAGCTTGTGTTTCTGTTCCTCAGTCTCTCTGGATGCTCTGAGCATATGATCCCAGGGATACATTGGGGAAACCTGCTTTTCTTTATCTCTTTGTCTCCTGTCCTCCATCTCATCTAGCATTGTAGGAGGACTGGAGCGAGCTGAAAGTCACACCCAAATCTATACATTTAGGACATAAGTCTGGCATATTTCACAGAGAGAAAAAGGGCAACACATAGGCTACTTCTACCCATTTCCCTTGTTTTCTACAGAACCAGTCTAATTGTAAAACAGTATTATACTTAAGAGATCCTCCAACTGGTCACCATTCTCCACCCTCCAGTGAGTACCACAGCCATGCAGTATCACATAGGAAGACCAGGTGTGTCTTCTTTAAGCCCTGGGATCAAATCTATCCCAGTTTTTCAGCATACAATTCAAAGGAGTGAGGCTGGAGTTGTTAGCTCTCATCTTGTCCTGAAGAATCCCAGATGAACCCCCAAGATGAAAGGTTATTGTTGAACCATGCAAAGATGCCGGGATCCTTGGCCTCTGGAGGAGAAGAGTTCAATCTGGGGCCATAGAAAAGGCTTGACCACTCAGAGCTTTTGTGTAATAAAGTTTTACTAAAGTATAAAGGAGATAGAGAAAGCTTCTGACATAGACATCAGAAGAAGGTAGAAAGAGTACCCTGAATTGATGCTTTTGAACCATAATGTTGGAGAAGATTCTTGAGAGTCCCTTGGACTGCAAGGAGATCCAACCAGTCAATCCTAAAAAAGATCAGTCCTGGGTATTCATTGGAAGGACTGATTTTGAAGCTGAAACTCCAATACTTTGGCCACCTGATGTGAAGAACTGACTCATTAGAAAAGACCCTGTTGCTGGGAAAGATTGAAGGTGGGAGGAGAAGAGGACAACAGAGGATGAGGTGGTTGAATGGCATCACTGACTTGATGGACATGAGTTGAAGCAAGCTCTGGGAGCTTGTGATGGACAGGGAAGCCTGGTGTGCTGCAGTCTCTAGTGTTGCAAAGAGTCGTACATGACTGAGTGACTGTACTAAATGGAACTGAGTGTGTATCTGTTAAGTGGAGAAAGAAATGGCAACCCACTGCAATTTTCTTGCTTGGAAAATTTCATGGACAGAAGAGCCTAGTGGGCTATAGTCCATGGGGTTGCAAAGAGTCATAGATGACTGAGTGACTGAGTATGGACACATTTATCTGTTAACCAAGACATGATTTAATTTATTCTTCTAATTTGGTAACCATAAGTTTGGCTTCTATGTCCATGAGACTATTTCTGTTTTGTAAAGTTCATCTGCATCATCTTCTTAGATTCCATATATAAGTGATTTCATATGATATATATCTTTCTCTCTGTGACTTAATACGATAATCATTAGGCCCACCGATGTTGTTGCAAATGGCACTTCATTCTTTTTTGTGGCTGAGTAATATTCCATTGTATATATGTACCACATCTTTATCCATTCATCTACTGATGGACACTTAGGTTGTTTCCATGTCTTGGATAGTGTAAATAGTGCTGCTATGAACCTTGGGGTGCATGTATCTTTTTGAATGAGAGTTTTTATTTTTATTTTTTTTGAGATATATGCCTAAGAGTAGGATTGCTGGATCATGTGGCAGTTCTATTTTTAGTTTTTCAAGGAACCTCCATATTGTCCTCCACTGAGGCTGCACCAATTCCCACTCACAATGTAGAGGTCTTCCTTTGTGGTTCAATGGTAAAGAATCCGCCTACTACTGCAAGAAATGTGGGTTCGATCCCTGAGTCAAAAAGATCCCCTGGAGAAAGAAATGGTAACCCACTCCAGTATTCTTGCTTGGGAGATCCCATGAACAGAGGAGCTGGTGGGTTATAGTCCATAAGGTCGCAAAAATGTTGGACATGACTTAGTGATTAAGCAGCAACAACAATTATATGTATATATGTGTGTGTGTGTGTGTGTGTGTATATCTATATATATATATAGATATAAAATAGTGCTTCATAGTATGGTTTACTGTGGTACATGTTGCATTGGATAATGCCTGGAAAATTTTTCAAACACTTATTGCATTTTTGTATTATGATTAATAATGGAAATTATGATACCCTCACAGACTTATGTGAGAATACATTGTTGCCCTTTAGGCAATGAGTTCTCTGCTTGGATTCACAGAACTACAACCCAGTTATCCTGATCTGACTGGATGATGCTGAAATTATACTAAGTGACTTAGGTCAAACTGCACTTTCCCACTGAAATTTAATTTGCTTATTATTGTTCAAGCATAATCAGAAACTTGGATTAGATTAAGGTGGGAACTAGCTTGGAAGCCATTCAAAAGCCTGTAAGACTCCAAACAGAAAGAAAATAAATGATTGAATTTGAAAATTGCCATATAAAAACTACTGTTGCTTTTCAGTGCATTCTTATCTCTCATAAAAAAACTTATATCTGGGGAATACACCCATGCCTCTCTAAAGAAATATTTCTAAGAATAGTAATAAATATGAAAACTATTTTGTGTGAGTACTGTGTTGAAGATATAGCAAAATGAACTTTAATTTAAATGGTGCCGATTCTTAATGTTGTCTGGGCATCTTGCCACTATATTTCCCATTGTGATAATAATATAGTTAATGAAATAATTATTTGTATGAACAACCATCTTTCACTGATTTTTCCATCTGCTTTATTTTTGTTTTGTCATATGATTATATAATAATCATTCTGATTATTTTGTTTCTCAAAGATATTTTTAATAAAATTTCACAGTCAAAGGAATTTATTATAGCTATTGGCATTAAAATAACAATGAAATCATTGTCTACAAATAGGCATCACCTAGGTCTTTGAAAAAATTAGTTTAAAATAAGTATATTAATATAATGAACATTAAGTTGAATTTAATTCCTTGTATAGTCGTATGTGAATTGAGATTTTTAAGAAGTTATATATATACCTAATATTCAGTCTAGGAATGTAAAAAACTATTTCAGACACCTCAAAAATTAAACAAAAGGCAATTGAGAATGCATGATTTAGCAAGGATGAAATATTAATCAGTTATTTCATTTGACAAGAAACTCCTGGTCTTTTGAAACTGTAACATAAAATGCGACATTTGTGACATAACTAGGCATTTTAAATGATTGACTCCATCAATAGCAAATAATAGTTTTGTTTTTAAGAAAACTATCACTCATTTTCTTTTTTCTTTAAAGTGAAAGTTGATGATTATCTAATGGAAAAAGATTAGATTGCAGTACATTCTTTCCCTGTGAATTAGTGATTTTGTGTAAGTCACAGAGCCTGACACAGGGATACACTCTTGCTAGATTGAATTACTGTGATGTGGGTTAGAGAAGACTCTTGAGAGTTCCTTGGACTGCAAGGAGATCCAACCAGTCCATCCTAAGGGAGATCAGTCTTGAGTGTTCATTGGAAGGACTGGTGTTGAAACTGAAACTCCAATATTTTTGGCCACCAGATGCAAAGAGCTGACTCTTTTGAAAAGACCCTGATGCTGGGAAAGGTTGAAGGCAGGAAGAGAAGGGCACAACAGAGGATGGGATGGTTGGATGGCATCACTGACTCATTAGACGTGAGTTTGGGTAAACTCTGGGATTTGGTGATGGACAGGGAGGCCCGGCGTTCTGTGGTCTATGGGGTTGTAAAGAGTCAGACACGACTGAGCGTCTGAACTGAACTGAATTGAACTGAACTGGATCTACACATCTGTATGAATCACACATTTTGATAGTTATGCTGGCAAAGATTTATAAATTTTCCCATTACTGTCTTTTTCAGTCATCCCACCATTACTCTTATCAGCAACGGATAAAACCAAATGGACAAATGGACAAAACCATTGTAAAGTGATTATCCGGTGTGCATGTGTGCTAAGTTGCTTCAGTTTTGTCAGACTCTTTGCAACCCCATGGACTGTAGCCTGTCAGACTCCTCTCTCCATGGAATTCTCCAGGCAAGAATACTGCAGTGGTTGCCATGCCTTCCTCCAGGGGATCTTTCCCGATCCAGGGATCAAACCTGAGTATCTTATGTCTCCTGCATTGGCAGGCGGTTCTTTACCACTAGGGCCGTGTGAGAAGCTCACAAAGTGATGATAAAGTGAAGTTTTAGTCACTTAGTTGTGTCTGGCTCTGGCAGCCTCGTGGACTGTAGTCCGCCAGGCTCCTCTATCCATGGAATTCTCCAGGCAGGAATACTGGAATGGGTTGCTATTCCATTCTCCAGGGGATAATATTCCCAACCCAGAGACTNCACTTAGTTGTGTCCGGCTCTGGCAGCCTCATGGACTGTAGTCTGCCAGGCTCCTCTATCCATGGAATTCTCCAGGCAGGAATGCTGGAATGGGTTGCTATTCCATTCTCCAGGGGATAATATTCCCAACCCAGAGACTGAACCTGGGTCTTCTGTGTCGCAGGCAGAATCTTCACCATTTGAGCCACCAGGAAAACCCAGTTTGATGTTAAGAAACCTAAATTAGATTTTTTTTTTCCCCCACCTCAGCATTGTTTCCAGTAGCAGGAATCTAGATGTAGATTCTGAGTTAATCATTCAGGTAACGAGTAAATATAATCAAGTGGAGAGTTTCCCTGGTAGCTCATATGGTAAAGAATCTGCCTGCAATGCAGAAGACCCAGGTTTGATCCCTGAGTCGAGAAGAGCCCCTGGAGAAGGAAATGGCACCCCACTCCAGTATTCTTGCCTGAAAAATCCCATGGACAGAGGAGCCTGGGGGGCTACAGTCCATGGGGTCGCAAAGAGTCAGACACGACTGAGGGACTAACACACACAGCAAAAAACTAGATAAATACACAGGAAGACGAATAGATAGTTTAGAAGCAGACTGCGCAAAAACAGAAAGAGATTACTAGAAGTATGTGTGTTCAGTCACTTCAATCAATGCATCCTCAGTTGCATCAGTTGTGTCCGACTGTTTGCAACCCCCATGGACTGTAGCCCACCAGGCTCCTCTGTCCATGGGATTCTCCAGGCAAGAGTACTGGAGTGGGTTGCCATGCCCTCCTCCAAGGTGCTGCAAGTATACATGCAACTTATAGTTAGTACGACATACAGTCTTGTTTGACCCAAAATAACACTACATATTATTTGTCAAGGATGAATATCTACTTGAAGAAATTTATTACAGTAGATGTGTATGTAGTAAAATAAATGGTTGATTTAAAAAAAATTTTTATGTATGCCTGTCTGTATGTATTTGCCAAAGTTTAGTTGTAGAAAGGGCGAGAGATGTGCTCTGAAGAGAATGCCTTAATGAAACCAGAGCCTCTTCTATATGCTTAGTTTTAAATTTGAGTTATGTTATACTTGAGTTATGCTAATGAGTTTTTATTTTTAGAAACACCAATTGATTCTTTCTAAAATCTCCTTGACTCTTTCTGTAATTTTGCCTTTCTTTCCGAAGTTTTCCAAAAATTTCTTTTATTTTTATAAGTAGTTAATATAGTTTTATATTTTCATTACCTATGTCCATTTGGTTCCATATCTGATGTTTTAACCTCCCTGTTTCTTCCAGCTGTCATTTCTGTTTATTCTCAAATGTTCTCGTTTTCCTCTATACAGAGTATCTTTGACCTGGTGTTGACCATTTCAAAATCTATTTGTATAGTTCTTGCCTAACCATGTCCACTGTACTCCTAAGATACAAGGTCTGTAGTAGTTCAACTCCTGTAACTCCTGTAGTTCAAGGTCTCTAAAACAATCTGATGTCTTGCGCCTCTTTGACCTTCCAGAACATGTGGACACCAGCTGTAAAGTTGCATGATGGCTGGTGTAATTTCAGCTCTTGCTTTCACTGAGGGTTTATTACTTTGGATTACTACTTCATTTTGCAGTGAGTTGAACCCTCAGCATGAGCTCTGAGTTTTGATTTATATGCTTTTTATTTGGGGAGGTAATCAGAACCAGAAGTGCAATTTACAGAGACTTGATAAGAAAAACAGTTGTGTTCCATTTCCTCTTGAGTTTTGACCTTAGTATATTTTGACTTCAGAGTGTATTTCAGACATTTTGTGCTTACATTAAAAAAAAAAATTATTCAGCATTTTCATTTCCAGCACTAAGTTGGATCTTAGCAGAAGAAAATCATTAGCAAAAATTAGGAGCCTCTAATTTTAAGTTTTAGCTTTTCTGGGACTTACTTCTATTGGTATTATTAAATATGTTTGCAATATTTTCCTAAAATGAATTTCAATTATCTCAATATTATCTTATGTTGAGATAATTATTTTTTATTATACACATGTGTTATTTATCACATCAAATATGTCTATATAGGAAAAGATCTTTTCCTGAAATTTCTATTATTTTAAATAGCTTTATTTTAAAATTTCTGTTTCAGAGCTGTTTTCTTTAAATTACTGTAACTTTATAGTAGTTTAATATATATTTAGTCAAGATCTTCTTGTAGTCCTGTCAAAATTTGTTTCTGTACTTATGCACTAATTTTTCCTATAAAATTTAAAATCAGCTTTCAGAATTTCATAAAAATATAAATGAAGTTAAATTAAGATTTTTAGATTAATTTCTAGAGAAATATTACTTTTGTAATATTGAGTATTCCAAAATAATTTTATTTTATTTAGTTGATTTTTGTATGGTTGTTGTCCCACATTTAACATTTTAAAATATCTTAGTTTAGCATTATTAAGAATAATACTTGCTATGGGCAATTTTGTTCATGTGTTTTGGGAAATATATCTATGAATTTTCTTGTGTATAAATAGGCATAGGCTTGCTGAATCATTTGGTATATGTAAAACTTTAGTAGATACTACCAATTTGTTTTCCAAAGTGGTTAAAGACATGTATTCCTCATTAGCATTTTATGAGTTTCAGTTGTTTTAGATTTCACTAATACTTGATATTATCTATTTTATTAGTTATCCTGGTGAGTATGTAATGGTTTGTGTTTTTGTAGTTTTATGATGAAAAGGAAAATTGTGCAACTTCTTTTATGCTTATTTGTTATTTGAATATCATTTTGTATGAAGAGTCTTGTGAATAATCTTATCAATGGGGTGAGACATTATCTCCATGTGGAGAACTTTTCATACATTCTGATAAAATTCTTTTGTCATATATATGTATATATATATATGTATATATCCTCACTATTTGGGATTTTTAAAAACCATATTAATAGCATCTTTTTTATTCTCAGAAGTTATTAATATTAATCACAACAAACAGTGGAAAATTCTTAAAGAGATGGGAATATCAGACAAGCTTACCTGTCTCATAAAAAACCTGTATGTGGGTCAAGGAGCAATAGTTAGAACAGAAATGTAACAACTGACTGGTTCAAAATTGGGAAAAGAGTACGATAAGACTGTATTGATTGTCACCTGCTTATTTAACTTCTGTGCAAAGTTATTGTTTAGTTGTGAAGTTGCGTCTGACTGTTCATGATCCCATGGACTATAGCCCACCAGACTTCTCTTTCCATGGGACTTCCTAGGCAAAAATACTGGAGTGGGTTGAAATTTCCTTCTCTGAATGATCTTCCTGATCCAGGGATGGGAACCCATGTTTCCTGTGTCTCCTGCACTGGCAGTTGGATTCTTTACTACTGAACCATCAGGGAAGCCCTCTGTGCAGAGTACGTCATGTGAAATGCTGGAGTGGATGAATCAGAAGCTGGAATCAAGATTGCTAGGAGAAATATCAACAACCTCAGATATGCAGATAATGCCACTCTAAAGGCAGATAGTGAAGAGGAGCTAAAGATCTTAATGAGGATGAAAGAGGAGAGTGAAAATGCTAGCTTGAAACTCAACATTCAAAAAAACCCCTAAGATCATGGTATCTAGTCCCATTATTTCATGGCAAATAGAAGGGGAAAAAGTAGAAACAGTGACAGATTTTTATTTTCTCCAAAATCACTGCAGACGGTGACTATAGCCATGAAATTCAAAGACACTTGCTCCTTGGAAGGAAAGCTATGAAAAACCTAGACAGTGTATTAAAAAGCAGAGACATCACTTTGCTGATAAAGGTCTGTATAGTCAAAGCTATGGTTTTTCCAGTAGTCATGTAAGGATGTGGAAAATGGACCATAAAGAAGGCGGAACATGGAAGAATTGATGCTTTTGAAGTGTGGTGCTGGAGAAGACTCTTAAGAGTCTTTTGAACTGCAAGGAGATCAAACCAGTCAATCATAAAGGAAATCAATCCTGAATATTCACTGGAAGGACTGATGCTGAAGCTGAACCTCCAATACTTTGGCCACCTGATGTGAAGAGCTGACTCATTGGAAAAGACCCTGATGTGAGGAAAAACTGAAGTCAAAAAGAGAAGGGAGTGGCAGAGGATGAGATGGTTAGAAAGCATCAACGACTCAATGGACATGAATTTGAGAAAATTTGGGGAGATAGTGGAAGACAGAGGAGTCTGGTGTGCTGCAGGCCATGGGATCACAGAGTTGGAAATGAGTTAGCAACTGACAACAAAAGAACAACAGAATGTGAGTTTTTATCATGAATATGAGTTGAATATTAGCAAATGCTTCCTTATCTCTCAAGATGAGAATGACTTTCTTTTCCTTCTTGTTGGTGATGGGTTTAGTCACCAAGCTAAGTCCAACTCTTGTGACCCCATGGACTGTAGCTGCCTGGCTCCTCTGTCCATGGGGTTCTCTAGGCAAGGATACTGGACTGGGTTGCCATTTCCTTCTCCAGGGGATCTTCCTGACTTGGGGACTGAACCCAGGTCTCCTGCATTGCAGGCAGATTCTTTACCTACTGAGCTATGAGGGGAGCCCTTTCCCCTGTGTATCTGATAACCATTTGGCTTTTCCAATTTTAAACATCAACTTACATCCCCATAATAAAAATAATTTATGCATGATGTATTACATAAGTTTTTTCCAATTGTAGTAAACAAATATATAAATTGCACAAATTTATATTTTGGCAGAACTATCTTCCTGTGAAAACATGAGTGCAAATTAATGACCATAGTCATTAGTCCTCCAGATTCCTCATGCCTGTGTGTGTTGTTGCTTCAGTCGGGTCCGCCTCTGCAACCCTATGGACCATAGCCCCCCAGTCTCCCCTGTCCATGGGATTCTCCAGGCAAGAACAGAGGAGTGGGTTGCCATGCCCTCCTCCAGGGGATCTTCCTGACCCAGGGATCAATCCTATGTCTCCTAGGTCTCCTGCATTGGCGGGCAGGTTCTTTACCACTAGCGCCACCTGGGAAGCCCAAATTCCTCGCAACCTTTAGTAATTATTTAGTTACATCCTGTTTTCAGACAACCATTAACATACTTTTGTCGCTGTATAGTCTCTAAAATTTCATTTAAGTGATATCATAGGCTATGTGCATTTTTTGGTCTAGTTTTCTGTTTCCCTAGGATACTTACTTTGAGATTCATCTATGCTGTTATAGTTACTGATAGTTCATTTTTCTATATTACTAAGTATAATGAATGTGCCATAAGATGTTTATTGTTTAATCAGTTGAAAGACCTGAGTTATTTTCAAATTTAGGTTATTAAAAACAGTCCACCTTAAAGTGTAATATATTATACCATATTATAGATATCATAAGAACCTTGAAGTATTTTACTTCTGTTTCTTTTCTCTCTCAGCCCTTCTGCAATTGTTTTCATATATTATCTAGATTGACTTCATTGTTTTTATTTCTGCTTAAAGGTCAACATTTACAAAAGAGACTTGAAAATTCATATTCCATCTAGAGTAATTTTCTTTCTTCTTANCACAAATTTATATTTTGGCAGAACTATCTTCCTGTGAAAACATGAGTGCAAATTAATGACCATAGTCATTAGTCCTCCAGATTCCTCATGCCTGTGTGTGTTGTTGCTTCAGTCGGGTCCGCCTCTGCAACCCTATGGACCATAGCCCCCCAGTCTCCCCTGTCCATGGGATTCTCCAGGCAAGAACAGAGGAGTGGGTTGCCATGCCCTCCTCCAGGGGATCTTCCTGACCCAGGGATCAATCCTATGTCTCCTAGGTCTCCTGCATTGGCGGGCAGGTTCTTTACCACTAGCGCCACCTGGGAAGCCCAAATTCCTCGCAACCTTTAGTAATTATTTAGTTACATCCTGTTTTCAGACAACCATTAACATACTTTTGTCGCTGTATAGTCTCTAAAATTTCATTTAAGTGATATCATAGGCTATGTGCATTTTTTGGTCTAGTTTTCTGTTTCCCTAGGATACTTACTTTGAGATTCATCTATGCTGTTATAGTTACTGATAGTTCATTTTTCTATATTACTAAGTATAATGAGTGTGCCATAAGATGTTTATTGTTTAATCAGTTGAAAGACCTGAGTTATTTTCAAATTTAGGTTATTAAAAACAGTCCACCTTAAAGTGTAATATATTATACCATATTATAGATATCATAAGAACCTTGAAGTATTTTACTTCTGTTTCTTTTCTCTCTCAGCCCTTCTGCAATTGTTTTCATATATTATCTAGATTGACTTCATTGTTTTTATTTCTGCTTAAAGGTCAACATTTACAAAAGAGACTTGAAAATTCATATTCCATCTAGAGTAATTTTCTTTCTTCTTAAAGAATTCCTTTGTTATTGCTGGTAGAAAATAGGTCTTTATTTCTCCTTTGTTTAAAAAATGTTTTTCACTGGTATTGAATTGTAGTTTTCATTGTTTGTCCTTTAATACTTTCTTTAAAGATAACTGGCCACTGTCTTCTTGCTTGGATAGTTTCCGACAAGAAATCTTTTTTATTATGTAATGTACCTTAGTGTATCTTTTTTCTCTTGCTGGTTTTAAAATATTTTCTCTTGTTTACTGCTTTTGAAAAGTCTGCTTATCATGTACTTTGATGTAATCTTATTCCTGTTTCTTGTTCTTAAGGTTATTAATTCACGTAAAGAAATATCTTAAGTGAATTTAGTGAATTCATTTTTGCTTATAAATAATTGAAAAATTAATCTAATAATATTTTGCAAAAGATTCTTCCTTGGAAGATATAGCTAATATCCAAGAATTGACAATGCAAGCTAATAGGAGGAAATAATTTCAAATATAAGCTTTTTACTGCACGTTTAGTTTCAAATATAAACTTTACACTGTCCATTACTGAGACTGCACTGTGCCTCAAAATAGTCTGCATAAAAGGAAGAATTTGTTACATATGTGTTATTAAAAGGGGAAGGAAATAGTCTGAAACATTCTGAAAGCTGCTGCTGTTTAAAAGCAGGTGTTCTATTCATGTATGTATGAGTATGTGTGTGTTAGAAATAATCCACAGTAGTATTTTCCAAAACAAAAAAGGCTGATTATGAACAAATAAAGATTATAGAAAACATAATTCCTCAAGTCCCTGTAACTTTCTTCTAAGGTCTTGTGAATGTCAATCCATTGATTGTATTGTGGCTGTGTTTCCATTAATTATCACCTTCATTAGTTACTCGGCACACAATGATTGCAGCCACTCTGATATGAACAATAGTCAGTGTTGTAAGGCAAATGCCATTAAGCATCATCTTTTTCAAGTCTAAAAATAAACTCAAAAAGCAGCCAGTTTTGAATCTGTGATTGTCCTAAATTCTTGATTCCTTGGAAATCATTCTAATATCCTAAGAATAATCCTAATGTCCTAAGGATAATCACTTTTTTCAAGAATAATGAATCAGAGGTGTAACATATTCTAGATTTGACTGGTTTCTGTTAAATAAATGTTAAATTTTTAGGGCAAATCTTAGGTGGAAATAGTATATGTTCCCTTTTTTATATCATTAAGTTTGATTTCAAAATATTTTGTTTAGAAATATTTGTGTCTATGTTCATAAGAGATGTTGATCTGCAGTTTAGTTCTCTCCTTCCAGTTTTATTGTGATATAGTCAACATACAGCACTGTATAAGTTTAAGATGTAAAAAATAAGGATTTGACTTGCATAAACCATGAAATGATTACCACAGTAAGTTTAGTGAACATCCATCATCATATATAGTGTGTGTGCTCAGTCCTGTCCAGCTCTTTGGGACCCCGTGGACTGTAGCCCACCACTCCTCTCTCCGTGGGATTCTCTAGGCAAGCATACTGGAGTGGGTTGCCATGTCCTCCTCTAGGGGATCTTCTCAACTTAGGAATCTAAACCACATCTCTTACGTTTCCTGCATTGGAGTCAGGTTTTTTACCACTAGCACAACTAGGTTACAAGTTGTACTCAAGCGGATTGTCATTTCCTATGCCAGGGGATCTTCCTGACTCAGGGATTGAACCTGTGTTTCTTGCATCTCCTACACTGGCAGGTGGACTCTTTACCGCTGCACCACCTGGCACATGGATATTTAAAACAGTTTTAGTCACAGAACTTCAGTAAGTGAATGGATCAACTGGTCCATCCAGACCAGTTGTCTGAATAATACTCCAGACAATGGAGTATTATTCAGTGAGCTATCAAGGCATGACAAGACACAGGGGAAACTTCAATGCATATTAGTAAGTGAAAGAAGCCAATCTTAAAAGACCACATACAATAATGAATCCAGCTGTAAGACATTTTAAAAAAGACAAAACTATAGAGATAGCTAAAAAAAATATAAAAGAAAAAAGATCAATGGTTGCCAGGGGCTAGAGGGGAGGAAGGGATAAGTCGGTGGAACAGAGGGGATTTTTAGAGCAGTGAAACTATTCTGTAATATACATGCCACTACATTCATAAAAAATCCACACAACATATAACACCAAGAGTGGTACAAATGAACTTATTTGGAAAACAGAAATAGACTCATACCTGTAGAAAACAAATTATGGTTACCAGAAAGGAAAGGAGGCTAGGAGGGATAAATTGGAAGATTGGAGTTGACACATACATGCTTTTATATACAAAATATATAACTAATAAGGACCTTACTGTGTAGCACACAGTAAGGAACTCTACTCAGTATTCTGGAATGACCTGTATGGAAAAAATCTAAAAAAGAGTGAATATATGTATATATATAACTGAATCACTATGCTGTACACCTGACACTTAACACAAAATTGTAAATCAACTACAATCCAATAAAATTTTAAAAAACCCTAATGTAAACTACAGGCTTTGAATGGTGATTATTGTTCTATTCATTGACTAAAATGGTGACATAACAGATTGAGTCCTTTCTTCCTGGAGTTCTGATCCTAGTGGAAGTTTGAGCCAATAAGATATGTAATAAAAAGTTAAATGAAGTGTCTAGTTTATATTTTATACTCCCTTCTTGTGTTAACAATTTTTTCTTGTTCTCTCTCTTCTTTGCACTCATACAAAAGCATACACAGAAATTCACACATTAACACATTACACACAGAGCTGTGCGTGTACCTACGGGTTGAAGGACCTCAGAAGAATAATGATTCTAGGGATACAACCTCTGCTACTTTATGCCATGACTAATTCACTTCTAAGTGACGTATTTTCCTTTGAGATTCTTTGGAATGTATTGATCCTTGGAAAATCGGTGTTTTATAATAGATGAGAGTAAGAACAGGGGCATATAGATTGGGAAGGTGACTGGGTGACTATTTTCTATGACTTGGTCTAACTTTGAAAATGTAACCCTCAATTTGTTAAGTCTTAGACAAGAGTATTATTCCAATACATTTTTAACATTACAACTCTGTTTAAAGTACACCCTGTTCTTCAAGGGATAAATTTTAAGCGCTTTGTCATTTGTGAACATGACTCTGAACAGTTACACTAACAAAATCAATAAACTTTAATTCCTTAACAGTACAAACTGTTATAATGCTAAGTGGAATAATTTATGTTCTTTACTTTGAGTTTTTTAATGAATTTTTGGAAGGCCTGTGGTAAGTTATATAATGAGACGTCAGATATCTTGAAAAATCTCATAATGAGAGCAAATCTACAAGAAAATGCTTTCTCCGTCTATGCAGATTCTGTGTCCTTCCATACTAGTCTGGTGAGGTGTTAAGTCCCCAGTCTGAGGAGCAAGCTGTGGGCAGCAACTGGGAAAGATGGTGATGAAGGGGGACGAGAAACCCTGTTCCCTTCTCCACTTTCTCTCCACCAAGATATATTCTCCACCAGCTGTGGCCTGTCAGCTGTTTCCACTGGGGAGTGACCTAGCCAGTTTGAGCAGATTTATCATGATATTTCCCTTGCTTTTCCACTAGAAAACCAGTCTTATGTGCCAGGCTCAGTTTTCTTAAGGGTTAAGGCTGAGGATGGGTTTCCCTGGTGGCTCAGATGGTAAAGAATCTGCCTGCAGTGAGGGAGACCCAGGTCAGATCCCTGTATTGGGAAGATCCCCTGGAGAGAGAACGGCTGCCCACTCCAGTATTCTAGCCTGGAGAATCCCATGGACAGAGCAGCCTGACGGGATGCCGTCTATGAGGTCAAAGAGAGTCAGACATGACTGAGCAACTAAAAAACAAGGGCTGAGGATATTCAATTTTCTACCTTGTTTTCAGTAAGTGTAAATTGAACCTATAAACAAATCAAAAATAAATAAGTACATAAATAAGTAAATAAGTAAGAATGAAAAAGCCCCTTAATTCTGTTTCCACCTTTTCTCCATTGAGCTCCATTCCAGTGGTCATCCTATTTATATTTTTACAATACATTATTCTTAGAATATAATGGTGTGCTAACTCAGCTGTGTCTCTTTGTGACACTTTTGGACTGTAGCCTCTCAGGCTCTTCTGTCAAAGGGATTTTTGAGGCAAGAATACTGAATTGGGTTGCCATTTCCTCTTCCAGGGGATCTTCTTGACCCAGGGATCGAAACTGTGTCTTTTGCATTGGCAGACAGATTCTTTACCACTGAGCCATTGGGGCAGCCCAGATATAGTGGTAGTGTCCATAAAATCCTACCACTCCTGGTTAAACAATATATGACCATATGCTGCTGCTAAGTCACTTCAGTCATGTCTGACTCTGTGTGACCCCATAGACGGCAGCCCACCAGGCTCCCCCATCCTTGGGATTCTCCAGGCAAGAACACTGGAGTGGGTTGCCATTTCCTTCTCCAATGCATGAAGGTAAAAAGTGAAAGTGAAGTCACTCAGTCGTGTCCGACTCTTAGCGACCCCATGGACTGCAGCCCACCAGGCTCCTCCGCCCATGGGATTTTCCAGGCAAGAGTACTGGAGTGGGGTGCCATCGCTTTCTCCTATGACCATATATTGACAATTTTATTTTTACCCCTTAACCAAAGAAAATGACATTGTACAAATAAATGTAGCAATGATACCAGAATATTTTTAAAGTGCCAGAGGCACTAATTTCACAAGTGAGTTATGGTAGAAGCACTACTGGAAAATAAGATGGAGTTAGATTGGATGTTTCATCTTTATCCAGTTCTCAGTTGATTGCCCCTTTTTCTGTTACCACAGTCTTCCTAATCAACAGCAGTTCCTGCTAGTGTGATTCAGAGTTGAGGAAATCAATTTTTCTTTTTAACATGAAGGTCACAGAGTGATTTAAAAATCCATCCACCTGTTTAACAACTTCTCTGTTACTTGGCTGGAAAAACAGTTGGAGAGCCACCTGGCTTTTCCTCAAAGCATCGGAAGGCAGCATGCTCCATGGAGAACAAAAGTGAGTATTCTGTTTTAAATCAAACATCCAGACATTTTCTCACCCAGTAAAAGAAGTTGAAGATTTATTGTTTATTAGTGTCCTAGGGCCATGTTCATAAATTTGCACAAACTGGTGACGTGAAACAACAGTAATGGAATCCATCAATTATCGGAGCTAGAAGTTTGAAATCAAGGAGCCATCAAGATGAGGCTCCTCTGAAGGTTTCAGGAGAGAGGCTTCTCTTACCTCTTCTGGGCTTCTGGGGGTTGCTGGCAGGCCTTGGTATCCCTGGCTGCAGCCGTACCACTTCACTCCCTGCACATGGCCTTCTTCCTCTGTGACTGTACATTCCCCGACTTTTCTTTGAGGGACACTAGTCTTTTAGGGACACTAGACTTTGGACCCACACTAATCTAGTATGACATGACTATAACTTAAATAATTACATCTTTAAAGACCTTACTTTCAAATAAGGTGACATTCTGAGGTTATGAGTAGACATGAATTATAGAGGGACAGTATTATTGGGTTTCCTATGTGACTCGATGGTCAAGAATCCACCCGCCAAGGCAGAAGATGCAGGAGACATGGGTTCGATCCCTAGATTGGGAAGATCCCCTGGAGGAGGTAATGGCAATCCACTCCAGTAGTCTTGCCTAGAGAATCCCATGGAGAGAGGAGTGGTTGGCTATAGTCCATGGGGTCTCAAAGAGTGAGACATGATTGAGCTACTGAGCATGCACACGCATTATTTCCCCACTACAATTCTCAAAGTAAGTCTATAACAGGTAAGTCTGGTTGCCAGGGAACTCAGAATAATAAGCAAATTTTTTGTCCTCCATGTGGGAAAAACTGTCTACCAGTTGGGATTAACTTGGAAGTAATTTCAACTTCAAAGGGAAAGTAAGCATCACCATAAAAGCTTAGAAAGTGTTCACTTGTGCCTGAAAACATAACAAGATAACTTTATTCTGTTAACATTTTATAGAGGTTTCATATTAAAATATATTGAATTGGATTACTAATAGAGTAAGAAATGGTTTGGTATCTACATATACCTTATTCACCTCTGGAAAGCATAGTAGTTTGGATGCCCATTATCTGCATATAGATTTTCTTTTAATCCTTCCGTTTGTCTAATTATCTTAGGCACAGTCCCATTGCTAATAAGCATATGGTCATTCCAGTTTATCCAAAGGCATTCGAAAGAAATCACAGTAAATAGAAACTCTCACTCTTTCTAGAATGTGAAAATATTCAGTTTGGGATTGTCAGAATTAAGATAGGAAATCTTGCCTTTAAAAATTCTCTAGTCATTTTGTCAAAATGATCCAGGCTATTTACTCTAGATAATGGAAAGAGGATATGATTCTGGAAGTTATACAAATCCAAATTGTCCCTTGTGCAGTGCATCAGTAAGAAAAGATTTTGTGACACCTACAGGCAGACAGGAACTTTACTGCATGGTTCTGGAGGATAAGAACCACTTCAACAGCAACAGCAAAATACTCATTTGCTTTAATTTTCTGAAATAAATTGAAATCAGGTTCTTAGTTCCTGTCAATATGGTATGAATAGGAAAGCCAGAGTCCCTCTCCTTATTTCCCTCTGCACCCAAAATGTGTGCAGTGGATCTGGGATCTTCAAAAAGTCCAGAAGGTATCAGAAATTTCTTGTGCTTGTTGGTACTGCTGGTACTTACGGACATGCTCATGTTCATTGTCCACTCAGGATTGGTCCTTTGGAAGCTTTTGCTGGCTTTTCTCTGCTCCCAATTTAGGCTCAGGAATCGCCTCAGAACCTCAATCCCAGTGTCTTGTCCTGAGCTTCCCTGTGAGCATCAGGGCGCTGTCCCTTCCTGAGGTCTGGAGTCTCCTCCGTCGAAGGAGAGGTGGTCTAGTCTGTAAACATGTCATCTTGATAACACATCCCCTTTCTAGTTTACAGTGATTCCTTTTTCTATTCCCCAGGAACTGGCACTTTCACAGCTTTCCCTTCCATTCTTGCCTTCATCTTTCCTGCTCTGAGATATTCCTTGTTTTCTACATAACGTGAGTGTCTCTTACCCAAGAGAGAGGCTTCTGATAAGAAATACCCAGACCAGTTATTTTTTTGTTTTTAATTAATCTTTTTATTTTTCAGATATTTGTAGATTTGTGTGCAGTTGTAAGAAATACTTGAGAGAGATTCCATGTGACCCTTACCCAGTTACAACTAATGGTAACGTCTTGCAGAACTTTAGTGCTTTCTCACAACCAGTGCTGTGAGATGTCAGTGGAGTCAAGACAGCACGTTCCGTCACCACGGAGTATCCTTTATGTTGCTGTTGTAGAGTCACATCCACTTTCTTCTCATCCACCCCCTGTCCATCTCCCACCCCCTGATTAACTCGTTATTAACCCCTATTAGTCATCTGTCCCTCATTTCTATAACTTGTTACTTCCAGTATAAATGGAATAATTATTTAATCTTTTGTGAACTGCTTTTTTTTTTTTCCTCATGGAATGTCTCCTTGGAAATTCTTACAGATTGTTGCTTGTGTTTATGTCAATATCTTGCTCCTTTCTGTTGCTAAGTTGTACTCTATATCCGTGAGTTTGAGAAGTACTTACCTACTGAAGGATATCTGAATTACTATCATTTTGGGGCTAGTAATAATAATGTTTCTATAGACATTTGTGAACAGGTTTTCAGTGTTCAACTCTCTGTGATATACGCCGAGTACGATTTCTAGGTCATATGGTAGTTGCATGCTTAGTTTTTAAGAAAGTATTAACTGTCATTCAAGGATTGCTGTACCAGTTTTCATTCATACCAATAATGTATGAGAGAGCCACCTTCTCCACATCTTTGTCAGTATTTAGTGTGGGCTTTTCATTTCCAGTCAGAAAGCAGTATGTCTGCGTTCAATACAACTTCTGTCTTCAAATTAGCCCTTGTGTACATGAGATATTTGATGTGTGTAACTGTTATTCTGTTTTACCTCGTTAAGACTATCACGAAAAGGATAATCTCCTCCTTCAGTTTCCATGTGTTATTAACATGCCTTGAGGAGTTAAGTTTTAGTCATTTTTGTACCCTCAAATCCTGACAATAAGTTACATATTTGATGAACTAATTAATTGATCTAGTAAGCATGAGTATATGGACAGGACTTAATGTTTAAATATTACTATGCCTAATATCTGCCTAGCACTTCAGGGGTCACCATGGGCTTCCATTTAGATGAAGTGCTTTCTCACAACCAGTGCTGTGTGATGTCAGTGGAGTCAAGACATTTAAGTTGACATTTATAGAAAACCTGAGAGGTAGGCATTTCTAACTCTAGTGTCAGGAACTAGTTCTGCCACTTATTTGTACAATGATCTCAAATTAGCCAAAGAATAGTAACTCATGGTTCTTAACTGTCTAAATGTTGAAAAATATACCCTTATCCCTAACTTGAGCTGTAAATTGGAAATAATTGTAGTACTTACAAGATTAAATTCAGGATCAACTTACACTTGCAGTGCTAGGCACATGGACAACATTTAAAAATATTAGCCAAAGAGAAATTGTCAAATAAAATGCAAATATTAAATAAATGTATTATTAGTCAGTCATTAACAAGAATGAATTTTAACATGGAAATGCATTTTAAGAAGCATCAGATTATTTTCAGTTCATTTCAATTCAGTCTCTCAGTTGTGTCTGACTTTTTGTGACCCCGTGAACTGCAGCACACCAGGCTTTCCTGTCCATCACCAATTCCTAGAGCTTGCTCAAACTCATGTCCATTGAGTGGGTGATGCCATCCAACCATCTCATCTGCTGTCATCCCCTTCTCCTCCTGCCTTCAATCTTTCCCATCATCAGAGTCTTTTCCAATGAGTCAGTCCTTTGCATCAGGTGGCCAAAGTATTGGAGCTTCAGCTTCAGCATCAGTCATTCCAAAGATTATACAGGACTGATTTCCTTTAAGATTGATTGGTTGGATCTCCTTGCAGTCTAAAGGACTATCAAGAGTCTTCTGCAACACCACAGTTCAAAAGCATCATTTCTTTGGCTTTCAGCTTTCTTTATGGTCCAGCTCTCACATCCATAAATGACTACTGGAGAAACCATAGCTTTGACTAGATGGACCTTTGTTGGAAGTAATGTCTCTGCTTTTTAATATGCTGTCTAGGTTTGTCATAAATTTTCTTTCAAGGAACATGGCTGCAGTCACCACCTGCAATGCTTTTGGAGCCCCCAAAATAAAGTCTCTCACTGTTTCCACTGTTTCTCCATCTATTTGGCATGAGGTGATGGGACTGGAAGCCATGATCTTAGTTTTCTGAATGTTGAGTTTTAAACCAGCTTTTTCGCTCTCTTCTTACACTTTCACCAAGAGCCCCTTTAGTTCCTCTCTGCTTTGTGCCATAAGTGTGATGTCTGCCAGGGTCCAGCCCCTGTGGATCCANCAAATGAAAATAAAGCATCTTCAAATGAAAAAGGGCAAGTTGAAAATTAAGTTCATGGTATTTTATTAGATTAAAACTCTATTTGACAGTAGACATATTGATATTTTAATCCAGATTTCAATGATTTTCTTAAAATGGCTTTGTATTTTTTTCATAAGGTTAAAGACAAAGTTCATTTCATTCTAAAAGTTTCAATAATGTTTAAAGTTGGACTATTTGTAATATTCTCAAAAAGTATAGTTAGTGATTATCTTGCAAAATGATGTATAGATAATGAGGCTGTATCTCAAGATAAGAAAATTAACCCTATTTTTGAAAGTTTGTTACACTGAAATATAAATAAAAATAAGGACAAAGTAGCTTAGCTCTCTGTGTATGTGCATGCAGGCTAAGTCACTTCAGCTGGGTTCTACTCTTTGTGACCCTGTGGACTATAGCCTGCCTGGCTCCTCTGTCTATGAGATTTTCCCGGCAAGAATACTGGAGTGCGTGGCCATGCCTTTTTCCAGGGAATCTTCCTGACCCAGGGATTGAAGCTGTATCTCTTATGTCTCCTATATTGGCAGGCAAGTTCCTTACTGCTGGCGCCACCTGGGAATCCCGGCAATATGTATCTAAGTGTAATTATATTCATACATACTCTTTAAAACAGCTGTCCTGCTTCTAATTACTTACACTGAGGAAAATGACCCAATGTTTAAAAATAGCTATTGTCATTGCTTGTATTCATTTTTATTATAGTAAAGTATAGAAACAGTTGAAAAGTTCATCACTGGGGAGAATGACTATGGTTAGTTCACATAATGAAATACTGTCACTCACACTTAGGAGTCACATCTATCCCTATTGTGATGAAAGATTTCTCTAAGCCATATTATTGCATTTTGGTACCCAGATCTCCATTACCTGCGGTGCACTTGTCTTCACTTGAAAGCATAAGGAGTATGGTCCTTGCAACACCGTCCAGGATTACCTCTCATCTCCCAACTTATTCTGTATTTTCAATAACATTGAGCCAGATGTAACAAATATGAGAGGGTGTATTTATATTTACTTGCATACATATTGTCATATACTCATGTATCTCCAGATATCCAGGTAGGATAAGACTGCTGCTGTGCCTCTGCCCTTTCATTTATTTGTTTATTTTTGGTAGTCATTCTAGCTAAGGTTAGAGATTCAGATGCTTATAGTGTCTGATGAGGATGGTGAAGCCCACGTCATCTATTTGCATGAGTAGATTTACTAGAGCTCTAGAGTCTGGAGAGGACATACCTTCATTTAACATCTGACATCTGTAAAAAGCAAAATAACCCTAAACCATGGCATTTATTGTCTACTAAGTTCTAGTGACTAGCATTAAGCCCAGCAGAGAAAAGAGCTATGTAAGTTGTCATGATTGGAGATGGAGGCTGCGGTGAGTGGGCAGCCTAGAGTTTAGGTAACAACTTTTGTTTTGGGGTGTGGGTGACTGTATGGTACAAGACAAGGTGAGACTCCTCCCATTTCTGGGCAATTTAAAAGCTATTTAAGGCAATGATGAATACCTTTTCATTTGGCACCTCAGACACCTGCAGCTTGGAGGACCACTTGAAAATAACACCTGGGCAAATGATCCACACTCTCATTCAGTATGCTGGTACCAGATGGCTGAAGCAGAAGAGCCGAAGATGAGTAATAGTAAAATTATGTGAGGCACACTGAATTCCCTGAAGCATCTAGAAAGGTTTGGAGTTCCAGCAGAACACAAAAGAATGAAACAGAGGGATCTGATGTATTCCAGCTTATATGACTCCGCAAGCATTGTAGTGCATGGACAGAGGAGCCTGGGGGGCTACAGATCATGGGGCTGCAGAGTCAGCCACAACTGAGCGACTAACACTTATTCTATTACCTTTCATTTCCCTCTTCTTCCTTTCTTTCTTTTCTTTCCTTTTTCTGTTCTTTTTGTTTTCTGGCTGTAAAATACTTCCCCTGTCTAGACTTTCTACTTATTGCTACTTTAGCTTACTTCTATTATAGAATGGAGACATACCTTTGACTAAATTATGAGGTGTCTGATGAAGTCAAAGACCTAGGAAGTTAGAGGAGAGGTTAAGGTCATGACTTCAGATGCAAAAGCAAACTTTTGGTCTGTATAATCTTTGCCAAGGCTGGGTCACCTGTGCCAGTCAGGTTGGCCAGTAAGTAAAGGGATTTTTCTAAGACTTTCAGGACAGCAGGATCTTTTAATAGATGTTTTCCAAACTGAACAAAGTTATTTCAAAGGTTAATTAAAAGATGTTCCAATCAGAGGATGTGGAATATTAGACTACAGATGCCAAATTTTGCTAAATTTGGAAAGAAAGGAAACTAGTTGATAGTCAAAGTCTTGGAGTCCCTCATACTTAATTCCTTAATGCTCTGCAATGTTTGGATTTTCTTTTTACACAGATACAACCAAAGAATCTTTTTGGGAACACCTTACATTCAGCAAAGGAGAGGGGACTAAGAGCCAGAAGACTTCTGAAACCTAGTACAAGAGGGGAGGGTACTCTGTAATACGGCTGGCAAACTTCAGAAGAATACTTGCAAAGGAAATTAGTAGCATATATTTGACAAAGATTTAAGTGTCTGTTGAGTTAAACATCACAGAGCTTTTAATGTGCTGTACCTTTGTCTCAGATGGTAAAGAATCTACCTGCTATGTGGGTGGCATGGGTTAGGTCCCTGGGTCAGGAAGATCCCCCGGCAAAGGGAATGGCAACCCACTCCAGTATCCTTGCTTGGAGAATTCCATGGGCAGAGGAACCTGGTGGGCTATATTCCATGGGGTCACAAAGAGTCAAACAAGACTGACTAACACTTTCACCTCTAATATTATTTCTCAAATTACAAAATGTGGTTCTATTTTATTATGGAAGGATTTATTTCTTTATCACTACTCAAGTAAGTTTTATTTTAAAAGTTAAAATAGCTTTTAAATTGCAGGATCTCCTATGGGTCCCTCACTAAGAAAAGTCTAGAGTATACCAGGTTTATCAATTTTATTGAAACATTGGATTCTTTTATTTATTGAAACATTGGATTGAAAAAGTAGGCTTCCCTGTGGCTCAGTTGGTAAAAAATCCACTTGCAATATGGGAGACCTGCGTTTGATTCCCTGGAGAAGGGAAAGGTTACTCATTCCAGCATTCTGGCCTGGAGAATTCCATAAACTGTATATTCCATGGGGTTATGAAGAGTCAGACATGACTGAGCAACTTTCATTCATTTCATTTTGGATTCTTTTAAGAGGCATATCTACAAATATATGTTAGGACCAATGACTTCTTATAGTATGTGGTTAGGGAAATATAGTTTTAGGGAGAATTTAACACTTTATAAATAACACTTGAACAGCAGGGATTTGAACTGGGTCAATCCATGGTTGGTTTAAACCAGGGATGTAGAACCACATATATGAAAGCATACCATTTCATATGCAGATTTGCAGATTTTTGACTCTGGGGAGGGTGGACACTCTTAACCCTTAGGTTGTTCAATGGTCTAATATATTTTCTTTGAACTTATGAACATATGCTGATAGATGTGGAATTTGTGTTGAGGGTAAATATCAGTGAGTTTGGCAAAGAAGTTGTGGATTGAATGTATAACACTGTGGCAACACCCCCAGATCACTCACTTAACAGTAAGTGCTTATTTTTCTCCCTTAACGAGTACATTTCAAGTCAAAAGGTCATCATAGGCATTTAGAGACTCAGGCTGGGGGCACTGCTATTACCTGAATTATTGTTGTTTAGTTTCCAAGTTGTATCTATCTCTTCAACCCCATGGACTGCAGCACACCAGGCTTCCTTGTCCTTCACTATCTCCTGGAAGTCCTCAAACTCATTCCAAAGAGTCAGTGATACCATCCCACGATCTCATCCTGTCGCCCCTTTCTCCTCCTGCCTTCAGTCTTTCCCAGCATCAGAGTCTTTTCCAATGAGTTGACTCTTTGCATCAGGTGGCCAAAGTATTGGAGCTTCAGCTTCAGCATCAGTCCTTCCAATGAAAATTCAGGGTTGATTTCCTTTAGGATTGACTAGTTTGGTCTCCTGCAGTCCAAGGGACTCTCAAGAGTCTTAATAGAAGAACTATAGTAAAAAGGTCTTACTCTTAAAGACCTGCATAACCACCTGAATTATAGTTGGTAATGACAGAGGAAATGAGGTAGCTCTTGAAGATGCCAAGTAGACAATTCAGTGTTCAAACCAGATAGATGTACCACCTTTCCCTGCACTTTCAGTTCATAGATCAGAATTAGGTTTAGAATGTCACTCAACTGCTAGGAGCCAGGAGATGTAATCATGTTATTGTGTCCACGGAATTAATAAAAATGTTCATTGTGTCAAAACTAAAGATACTACAGACTGTGGTAATTAATTCTAATGATACATGAAGGATCTAAAGAAGTGAAAACCATCTTGAAATAGAAGAACTGGTCTGGAGAAATCATACTATCAGTATTGGGTGTTTCAGTTCAGTAGAGTTCAGACGCTCAGTTGTGTCTGACTCTTTGCGACCCCATGAGTCGCCGAACGCCAGGTCTCCCTGTCCATCACCAACTCCTGGAGTTCATTCAGACTCGTGTCCATCGAGTCAGTGATGCCTTCCAGCCATCTCATCCTCTGTCGTTCCCTTCTTCCCCTGCCCCCAATCCCTCCCAGCACCAGAGTCTTTTCCAGTGAGTTAACTCTTCACATGAGGTGGCCAAAGTACTGGAGTTTCAGCTTTAGCATCATTCTTTCCAAAGAAATCCTAGGGCTGATCTCCTTCAGAATGGACTGGTTAGATATGCTTGCAGTCCAAGGGACTCTCAGGAGTCTTCTCCAACACCGCAATTCAAAAGCATCAATTCTTTGGCGCTCAGCCTTCTTCACAGTCCAACTCTCACATCAATACATGACCACTGGAAAAACCATAGCCTTGACTAGACGGACCTTAGTTGGCAAAATAATGTCTCTGCTTTTGAATATGCTATCTAGGTTGGTCATAACTTTTCTTCCAAGGAGTACGTGTCTGGAGAAGCTGGAAATGTATTTGCTCCACTCATGACGAAGGTTGGAAGCTGGAACGAGCATAACAAAGGGTTATGAGCATTCACCGAGTGCCTGAGGCAGGGAACGGATGACGAAGGGTCAATACGCCCGGACTTGAGGTGTTCGAAGGCTTCCTGACCACCTGTTTCTGAGAGCAAGGACTGTTATTTCATGATAAGACTCCCTTTAGAGTTTCACCAAAGCTATGTTATGTCTTGGGCAATAGGAACTGTATTTTATGCTTAAATGCTTTAATGTTTTTCTGAAATGGCTACGTGAAAGTCTGCCTTATGCTCTATTCCCTGAAAATTATAAAACTGCGCAGTTAGAAAATAAACTTTGTCAGTTCACTAGAGGCTTTCCCTGAGTGTCCTTTTCAGAGTGCAGTTCTCTGAGCCTTACGCTATCTAGGTTGGTCATAACTTTTCTTCCAAGGAGTAAGTGTCTTTTAATTTCATGGCTGCAGTCACCATCTGCANATGAAACTAATGAGGGGCTAAGAAGAATGTGAAAAGATGCTGACATTATTAATCATAATGGAAATGCAAATTAATATCATGGTGGCATGTATTTTCATATCTTTAAGAATGACTAAAATGAAAAAGACTGACGAAACCAAATATTGGCAAGGATTTGGAGCACCTAGAACTCATACATTATTAATGGGAGTGTAAAGTGGACCATCTATTTGGAAAACTGTTTGCAGTTTCTTACAAAGGTAAGCCTCTGTTTAGGATAACTCTATTTCCAGGTACTTACTCAAGAAAAAAAATGAAAGCATCTGTCTAAAAAATGACTTGTGCAAGGTCATTTGTAGCAGCTTATTTATAGTCATCAAGTCAGGAAGAACCCAAATTACTATAAACAGGTGAACAAAGAATGTATAAAACATATTCATGAACAGTACACTATTGAACAATACAATAAATGAACTATTGACATATGCAAATCATGGATAAGCTTCAAATCATTATTCTGAGCAAAAAGATATCCATATACCTAAAATAAGGAACATATACTTTATATCTTCAATTAAATTATACTCTGCAATATGTAAAACTAATCGATAGTGAAAGAATATGTGCTGCTGTTGCTAAGTCACTTCAGTCGTGTCCGACTCTGTGTGACCCCAAGGATGGCAGCCCACCAGGCTCCCCCATCCCTGGGATTCTCCAGGCAAGAATACTGGAGTGGATTGCCATTTCCTTCTCCAATGCATGAAAGTGAAAAGTGAAAGTGAAGTCGCTCAGTTGTGTCCGACCCTCTGCGACCCCATGGACTGCAGCCTACCAGGCTCCTCCCTCCATGGGATTATCCAGGCAAGAGTACTGGAGGGGGTTGCCATTGCCTTCTCCAGAAAGAATATATACATCCATCTATATCTATCTATCTATATATATACATACATATATGTATATATTACTTTTAGGCCATAAGAGTTCATAATTTTATTTATGACTTTGTAGATTAAGTTGTTTATGTATGAAAAAGGCAGGAAAATATTAAGAAGAAGTTATCTTTACAGAGAACTTCGATGTCACATTTCTTTTTTAAATTTTTATTTTTATTGGAGTATAGTTGATTAACAATGTTGGGCTAGTTTCAATTGTACAGTAAAATGATTCAGTTATACATATACATGAATCTGTTATTTTTCAAGTTCTTTTTTCCATGTCCTGTGTGATACAGTAGGTCCTTGTCAGTTACCTATTTTCAATATGGCAGTGTGTGTAGGTCAATGCCAAACTCTCAGGTAAATTTGAAGTGATTGAAGAATTTGCCTTTGAATAGTTGGCATTTACAATTACAGGTGAGAATATTTTCAAAGACATTGAGAAAACATTAATTCAGTACAATCCAAAGTAGAATCTGCTAAGACCAGTGATGGTAATGTGTGGAGCAGTGGGTACTTTGCAGAAAGATTTGAATTTACTATGTAGCAGCACTACAGCTGTGTGTCACATTTCTTCAATGTAAACTTTTTTGGAAAGAATATTTTTTAAAGTTCTGCTTCAGAAGATGAAGGACATTTCTAGGGTAATTCATAGGTTCTATATCTTGATAAGGATGTTGATTACACAAGCATGTGTATTTGTCAAAAATCAAAGTTCATAGAATTATACACTTAAGAACTACAAATATTATATCTATGAAAACACAAGTGCACCCATATGTATACACAGTGTGATATCACTACAGTTACCTGAGTAGCTAAAATACAAAATGAGAGAGTATTAAATGTGAAATAACTAGGGCTTACTGATATTTGGGATGTTATTTACTACCACCACTTTGGATGATTTCTTCACATATTTGCATACTCAGTGATAAAAATTATATTTACATGTATAATACAACATAAAGTATCCATAATAACGTAGATATGAGCAAGAATGTCCCTAGTGGGACTGCTCATGTAGCTAAAAACTTGGAAATATTTCCATAAAAATTGGAATGGTTAAACAAATTGTAGGTATATATGAATAAGACAATTTTATATTGTAATGAGAATGAACAAACTAAAACTATAGGTGAATAAATGAATGCACCTTACAACACAATGTTGAATGAAATAAATTAAACAAAAAAGAATTCATACAATTTAATTCCACTGTTATTAAATTCAAATATAAGGGAAATGATTCGTGGTGGTAGAAGTCAAATTAGTGGTTATTTTTGGTGATATAATAAGTAGCCTGAGCTATGAGAAAGGCTACATTTGTTAGTATTATTCTATTTCTTGATCTCTGTGCTAGTTACATGTCAATTTTGTGGAAATTCATTGATTTATATTTTTATTTGTTATACATTTTTATATGTGTAATTATTATTCAGAAATTTTACTTTAAAACCCTCATATACTATAGTTTTCAAAGTGTCCTTTTCCCCCTTCTGCTACTATTTGTAGAACATGTCCAAAAGCTCCTGAAGTTGGCTCTACAAATGTGTGAAGTTTTAACACANTTATATTTTTATTTGTTATACATTTTTATATATGTAATTATTATTCAGAAATTTTACTTTAAAACCCTCATATACTATAGTTTTCAAAGTGTCCTTTTCCCCCTTCTCCTACTATTTGTAGAACATGTCCAAAAGCTCCTGAAGTTGGCTCTACAAATGTGTGAAGTTTTAACACACAAGATATAAAGGAAATAAAAATATTGCTTACATAAATTATGGCAGAATCATTTGAAGCTTTGATAACCATTTCTTCCACATGTTTATTGAAATAAAGGATATATCATAAAAAGACTAAAACAAAACATTTCGGGCAGGTTTCAAATCTAAGATATGAACATATCTGTGAACCAGAAACTAAATAGAAACAGGATTGTATGTGGGTCTTGAAGCTACAGGCCTGCTGATATCTGTGTCCAGAAGCAAATAATGAACTGCCACAGTTTAACGATTGTGAGTTACAATCAACCAATTTTCTCTGTGTGATTTGGAGAAATGGGGCCATGTTTAATGTTTTAATTCAAAGACTAGGGTGCTGCTTTCTCCATACATGCAAAGAATCTGCAAGAATAGATTTGACCACGAGTAAGGGGTCTACCTTTATCAAAAGCTGTGATCCTGGAAAGACACCAGGGTACCAGGAAAAAAGTCAGTCACCTACTGGTTCTATAATTGGATCTGCCAAAGCCCTGTGGGACAGTAACACCCAGGTGTAATTATTGGAACTATTTCTGATCAGGAAACTAGATACCCAGAAAGAGATCATCACAAAACCTTTGGATAAAGTTGGTTATTAAGGAAGGGAGTGACAAAAGCTATCTTTTGCCCAAACTGAGCCTGCAATATACATTTCCACACACAAAAATGAAGCCCAGCTTCTTCAGGTGGTCAGTAAGATCAACACTTTGAATAGTTCCTTATTCCCTATACAATTTATTTTATGCAAAGTATCTCAAAGACATTAGGTATTTTGAGACTGTTTAGAAAGATAAAGGTAAAATTTATTTTTAAAATGTTATAAAACAAAATCAGGTATAAGTGGGGAAAGGTTAGGTGTAAAATCATTAAGAATCTTAGATATAAAAATATAGTCACTTAAATGAAAAGTGAACAGATGAATATACTGTACAATAAATGCAGTCAGGAGCAGATTATTGAACTAAGAATATTCAGTAATGGGAGGTACAAACTATCGAGTATAATAAGATAGGCTCAAGGATGTATTGTACAGCACAGGGAATACAGTCAATAATTGCGTAATGATTGTAAATGGAAAGTTACCTTTGAAAATTATATAAAAATAAAAATACAATGGAAAAATTTATACACAATACGGCACAGAGAATGAAAAATTGTAATTAAGAGACCTAGGAAGATTGAGAGATTTCAAAATCCATTTGAAATATTGGCAAAAGAATGTGCTGACAACATTTGACATAATTTTCCAGATTTTTAGATAGCAATTACTTTTTAGATTGAAAATGTACCCTGAATACAAAGTCAATTTAATTAATAAAATACAAATGAATGTCCACGCAGTGGAGTAAAATGTTCTGTTGTCAAAGATAAACTATTTTCATTTCAGTTCAGTTCAGTCGCTCAGTCGTGTCTGACTCTTTGCAGCGCCATGAATCTCAGCAGGCCAGGCCTCCCTGTTCATCACCAACTCCCGAAGGTCACTCAGACTCACATCCATCAAGTCCGTGATGCCATCCAGCTATCTCATACTCTGTCGTCCCCTTCTCCTCCTGCCCCCAGTCCCTCCCAGCATCAAAGTCTTTTCCAATGAGTCAACTCTTCACATGAGGTGGCCAAAGCACTGGAGTTTCAGCTTTAGCATCATTCCTTCCAAAGAAATCCCAGGGTTGATCTTTTTCAGAATAGAATGGTTGGATCTCCTTGCAGTCCAAGGGACTCTCAAGAGTCTTCTCCAACACCACAGTTCAAAAGCATCAATTCTTCAGCGCTCAGCCTTCTTCACAGTCCAACTCTCACATCCATACATGACCACAGGAAAAACCATAGCCTTGACTAGACGGAGCTTAGTCGCAAAGTAATATCTCTGCTTTTGAATATGCTATTATACTATCTATAAAAAAGATTATTTATAATAAAAAATATATATGACTAATAGAAAGCAACTTCTCATTAATAATAATAGAGGCCAGAAAACAATTGTACAATATTTTAAAATTCAAACGCAGGTCGGGAGTGAAGCTGTAAAAGCAAAATAAAGACATTTATAAATATATGGACATTTATAACACAGAGACCTTCACTAAAAAATATTAAAAGAGAAAAAAAATGAATATAGGGATATGCAATTGGACTACAAAAATATCGTGTATAAGAAATAAGAAAATATTTTGGTAAATAGAATTAAATATTCAATAAACCAATATTAACATTTTAATGGCTTATTTTAAAAATGTTAAAATAAAATTGGGGAAGAGGGCATGACTTAAATGATTGCTTTCATTTATCATTGTACTTAAATTATAAACAAAGCAATAGTACAAGAAAATTCATGTAGAGAAATCGGAAAAATGAAAAAAGTTTCTTTTTAAGAACAGAAAATATTATTGTTTATACCAAAACTGTAAGAGAAGATAGAAACTTCAAACCAATGAAACAGTTTATTTCTTGTCTTGATATACAAAATCAAGAGCATTCTAGATCATCAATGCTGCTGCTAAGTCGCTTCAGTCGTGTCCGACTCTGTGTGACCCCAGAGATGGCAGTCCACCAGGTTCCCCCGTCCCCGGTTCTTTCTCCAGGAAAGAACACTGGAGTTGGTTGCCATTTCTTTCTCCAATGCATGAAAGTGAAGTCGCTCAGTCCTGTTCCACTCCTAGCGACCGCATGGACTTCAGCCTACCAGGCTCCTCCGTCCATGGGATTTTCCAGGCAAGAGTACTGGAGTGGGATGCCATTGCCTTCTCCGAGATCATCAATAAGAATCATCTAATGAGTGTAATAAAAGTATATCATTTTAGTCATAGTAGAAGTCAACATTATAATGTACTTAGATCTAAAAATGAAGTAAACTAATCTGTGAACAACACAGAAAAAATTTTAGATGTATTGGTATATTACAGTAGTGACTGATGCTTTGCACCTTCCTATTGCATAGTCTTTGCCTGGGAACTTTGTTGTTCCCTCCTTTAAAGGAATAGTGTCCACTTTCATACCTGTTTGATTCTCAGCTTGTCCAGGAAACTGCTTTGGTGAAGAGGATGAGGCAGAAATGACAGTATGCTGGTCCTAAACCCATGATTTTAGAGGATTTGCATGTTCTTGGTATTCTTTTGAATGTGTGCTTTTGTTATTGGAAGAATATGCTTGTTGGTTCCTGGAAGGAGGATAAGATACATGTCAAACAGATGCCCCAACTAACAGAATTCCAGCTGTTCATTATATAAATATACAATAATTTGTTTATCTTTGCATTGTGATAGACATCTGGGTATGTTCATTTCCTAACCCCTACTCTGGGAACAATGTTTTTTATGATTAGGACTGCAGGTTCTGTGAACTTTTGTGTACAAATTTTCCTGTGGATGTATTTTCAAAGGTATCTTATTTAGATTTTAATTATTATTTCCCTGATGGGTTAGGGTGTTGAGTACATTTTTGTGTAGTTTTTTTGGATATGTGTATATAAAGATTTTGCTTATTTTTTTTTTTTACTGGATTTCTTAGCTTCTTTTTAAATAGTTGTAAGCTTTCTCATGTAAGATACATGTATTCTGAATATTTTCTTACAGTCATTTATTTGCCTTTAAAAATGCATTCATTGTCTTAATGGTTTCTTTCAAAGAGTAAAAAGTATTAGTTTTCATGCAACATACAAATAATTTTTTTTCATAATTATTTTGTGTGTGTGTACTTCTTAGAAAGTTTGGCTTCTCAACAGGTTATGATTCTATTGTATCTTTTCTTCTAGAAGGCTTATAATGTTTTTCCTGCTATGTTTAGGTCCAAACATGTTTTGCTTAGATCATCTCTTCCTGTGCCTCCACTCAAATTCACTTCCAGACGGAGAGCTGGAGATGCTGTAGGGATATATTATTTGTTTCACTTTTCTCAGGGATGGGAGACTTGTACTGGTTGTTGTTTGTGGTCTATAAACACGTTCGTGAAGTATTTTAACATTATCCAAAGAGAGTATGCCTAGATCTCGTTACTCCATCATGATTAGAAGTGGAAGTCTGCATTTATTTTTTAACATATCTCTCTTACTTGTATCTGCTTAATAATTACCTAGTTCTTATAAAACCTTCTTTCCCTCATTGTGAAATATTATCATAAGAATGACTTATTTTTCTCAAATAATACAGACAGGTGAATAATTGTGTTCTTATTAGTTTTCCTATTACATTCAATGATATATCAAATAATAAAGTTCCCTTGGGACACATTCATACATTACTAAGGAATATTCATCGACACCCCATGGAGCAACATAGGTTTGTAAATCCCTCTGTAACTTAAGTCTCATCCTTTTTTTTTTCCTCTCAACTGACTCTGTTCCCCTAATGATAACATTAACTCAAATTATTTGTTTTTCGATTGATATTAGATGAAATTTTATCACTTAACATTTTTATTCAACTCTAAATCATCCATCCAGGTGGCATACCCTCTTAATTGTCTCTACACATGGTGTTTAAATTAAACCTCACCAAGAAAACCAAAATCCTATATGATACATAATAATGACTACTGTGCAAATGTAGACAAGACTTTCAGAGGTTAAGTGACCTGCTCAAGTTCACAGAGCTCTTCAGTAATTGAGGTAGGATTTATACAAAGGATTCTAATTCAGAGACTTTACTCTTTAACAATTTAAAAGGAAGCTTCCATGTCAAGCATATCTAATTAAACATGCCTCCTCTGCCATTCAGTAGACATAGGACCCTGAACAAAATAGATGTATTTATTAAGTCACAGTTTCCACTCCTGCAAAAGAGACATTAACATTATTAGCCTTCAGGGTTATTTTCAGGATTAAATAAAATAACATTAATGGAAGTGTCTAGTAGTTTTGTTTTTTTTTCTGGCACACTGTAGGCACTTGATTAAAATACTGTTGTACTGAAAATCTATTTCTCAAGTCTACTTTCCCCTCTTTTGCTCCTAACTCTGGAAGCCTGATATCCCTTAAAGAAACAAAACTGAAACCAAAATCCAACCAAACAAACAAAAAAATAGTGCTTGAGTTAGCGATGTTGTAAATCTTTAGGAGACTGGATGGAGACAGGCAAGTGAGCCTGGATATTTATTCCATTCCCTTGTTTCTCCTGGTGGACCTATCACTATCCTTAGAAATAGCTCCTTAGTGGTTTTCTCCTCTGCTCCAGGAACCTCTTAGGAAATTCTTGGTGCCCTGGGTTCTTGCACCATCCCCATCACTTTCCATTCATAGTCACTCATTTGTAATTAGCCCCTTTGAGGTTTCCACCTGTTTCCTACTAGGTTCAAAACTGACATTTTTGATTTTTCTTTTCTTAAATTACATTCCTTTCATGTTTCAAAGTTTTGAATAAACTTATGACAATTAATTTAATATTCAGATTCCTTACTTGTAAAATTAGAAGTGGTTAAAATTCTAGTTACTAGAATTATTGTTATGACAAAAGATAATGCATACAAAATATGTTTTCCTATTTAAAACTTACATTAGTTTCACCTTTATAGTAAGTCTGACATTTCTTATTAATGATTTATAATTTTGCATGTTTATGTGTGTGCAGCTTACACATGTCTGTATATATATGCATATATATGCTGCTGCTGCTGCTAAGTCACTTCAGTTGTGTTTGACTCTGTGCGACCCCATAGATGGCAGCCCACCAGGCACCCCTGTCCCTGGGATTCTCCAGGCAAGAACACTGGAGTGAGTTGCCATTTCCTTCTCCAATGCATGAAAGTGAAAAGTNCTGCTGCTGCTGCTAAGTCACTTCAGTTGTGTTGGACTCTGTGCGACCCCATAGATGGCAGCCCACCAGGTGCCCCCGTCCCTGGGATTCTCCAGGCAAGAACACTGGAGTGAGTTGCCATTTCCTCCTAAAATGCATGAAAGTGAAAAGTGAAAGGTGAAAGTGAAGTTGCTCAGTCGTGTCCTATATTTTTAAACATACATGCTTGTATGCATATACCTATCTAACTATTGAAAGAGAAAGAGAGTGAGAGAATTCCTTGCAGACTCCTAATAACTATCTTTAATCAAATTGTTCAGTGCAGTAGTTAACTTTGGAAATTCGTCCTTACTTCTATTCTTAATCAGATAAGAAAAACAAATGCAAGAAAATCATATCATCCCTATATCCTTACTTCAGCATGAAACCATGGAAAATACCGATGATTATTTTTTTAAAATGAGTTAGTACCATTGAAGCAAGCTACCACTGAAGTAATACAAATTAGTTGTACACTTTAAGCTTTTATTTGATATTATAAAATCTTATCAACATATCCTTTATCATTAAAACATGCTAGAGGACTCTATTATGATACATTAGAAGTGACTCCGTTGTTTTTTTGGGGAGGTGAAACTTTCAATTGCCATGATAAAAGTTTGCTGTCATTTGTAAGAGATCAGCGCCCTCTTCTGGTTCTCTAATAAAACTGTTGCTCAAATCCCGGTACCTCCAGCTGATGCCTTTTCTCTTTATATTGTTTCCTNAAAATACCGATGATTATTTTTTTTAAAATGAGTTAGTACCATTGAAGCAAGCTACCGCTGAAGTAATACAAATTAGTTGTACACTTTTAGCTTTTATTTGATATTATAAAATCTTATCAACATATCCTTTATCATTAAAACATGCTAGAGGACTCTTATTATGATACACCAGAAGTGACTCCGTGATAAAAGTTTGCTGTCATTTGTAAGAGATCAGCGCCCTCTTCTGGTTCTTTAATAAAACTGTTGCTCAAATCCCGGTACCTCCAGCTGATGCCTTTTCTCTTTATATTGTTTCCTTTTGCAATCAGAGGTATTTGATGAAATTTTGTGCATTTTGCTCTGTTTTATTCTTTTCTACAGCAGTATAATAGATATCCACAACTTCTAAACAATTTCCACTTTTTGTTCTGAATCGTATTAATTTTTCTCTAGGGCACAGTATAAAAGATTGTCTTTAATGTTTTTATTCTTTAGGTTAGGGAAACATGTTTCAAGTATTAGATTCTGAGCAAGAACCTAATACTTCCTTTCTACTAGTTTGAAAGAGAAAAAAGAAAGAAGATGGCAAAAGAAGCAAAGTTTGCTAAATTTAGCAACTTAGGGTAGTTCCATTATGTGGATGATATAATAGGATATTAAGAACTTGCCTTTGCTCTATCTCTTCGACACACACACACACACACACACACACACACAATCGGATGCTTATTTATTTTTAACCACTGAATTGTTCACCTATTTAACTCTGTATGTTTTTTTGTCCATGATAACCCTGAGTACAAATTTCTTCTTTGGCAATTAAAGAAAAATGAAAAAACACAAACAAAAAGCAAACAAAGAAAAACATAGGTTGAGAGAACTGTATTTTTTAAAATAAGGAAATGTTTATCTACTTTGTCANTACAAATTTCTTCTTTGGCAATTAAAGAAAAATGAAAAAACACAAACAAAAAGCAAACAAAGAAAAACATAGGTTGAGAGAACTGTATTTTTAAAAATAAGGAAATGTTTATCTACATTGTCATTTCTAGAATAGCCACAGACTCCTCAGCCTTTGGAGCTGATCAACAGTCAAGAATCACAGCCAGTTTTGACATGATCAGTATGTGCTGTCAAAACATTGCCAAGTAGGAGTCAGGAATTACAATTTCAGCCAGATAGCTTTTGAACACTAGCAATCCACATGGGAGGCTCACTTTATTTTAATGTTTAATTAAATTTATTTTAATGTTTCTGGTCAAGCCAGAAACAAATGTAATTTGTACCTTTTCTATTAGAACCTAGAATTTAGACTGTTGCATCAGTAATGTCT
>SJYW01041680.1:0-11832 GCA_006410735.1 Raphicerus campestris | reverse complement strand
ACTATAAGAAGGAGAGCATCTGCCCCACACTTGAACTTAGCAGAATGTGAAATAATCCTTTGTAGACTCAAGCTACTGAAATTTTCAGATTTACTTGTTTCCAAGATTTAAAGACTAATAAGACTCCCTAGCTGGGCATTAATTGTTTACTACTCAACGAAAGCAGGGGCTCTGACATAGCACATTATTTACATGCAGAGATGTGATTATAATACATCCCATCTATTTTTAAATTTTCTCTTATTTAAAATTGAAATACAGTTGATGAATACTATTGTATAAGTTACAGGTACACAATATAGTGATTCACATTTTTTAAAGCTTACACTCCATTTGTAGTTGTTATAAAATATTGGCTATATTGTACAATGTATACTTATATTAATAGCTTATTTTGTATATAATATTTTGTACCTATTAATTCACTACCCTTTTTGCCCTTCCTTTCTCCTTTCTCCCCACTGGTAACCACAAATTTGTACATCTGTGAGTCTGTTTCTTTTTGTTATATTCATTAGTTTGCTGTACTTTTTACCTCATATATTTTTAGATGAGTTTACAAATCCAAACTTTCATATGAAATCACTTAATTTTAAAATATTGGATCAAATTTGTAAATCACTGTTTGGTCCATACAAAAGTGTGTGGGCTATATTCTGCTCATGGGCCACTTGTTTGCAATTAATAAACAAGTTATCTTTGAGTTTTCTTCAGCTCTGGTATAATATGATCCTAGACTCTGAGAAAATAACACTGCATCCATTCGTTCATACATTGTTTCAGAATAATATAAAATAACTGATTTTAATTTGTTTTAGCCAAGCTCTAAAAACAATGGAAAAATAAAAATCCACAGAGTGGTTTCTTATTTTCCACCCTCAAATACTTCAATTCTTCTTTTTGCTATTCAAAACTCTCTCTGATACAGAGTTACTTGGCCTTGAAATCTTGTAATACCCATTCTAGGCAACCTTTCTTGATAACTATAGTCATCACTAGGCCACTTTTACTTTGAGTATTGAGGCATTTATGGTTCAGAACACACATGTTTCCTTTAAATACATTATCATGTATTTAACAGTAAAGTACTATGTCAAGTACTTCAACACTCCCAAACAAGACTGAGGGCCAGGCTATTTCTTGACTCATGCTACTTTTATAGTTCTCAAAGTGCTCAGCCCTATTCTTCAGCATTATTAACAAAATTTCCTGTCTCACTCAGACTTCTAGTGCTGACGATTGGATCACTCTAGTACTCCTCAAGCACAAATGTATTTGGTAATATCCTTTAGTATGAATAGGTGGGATCATAGCTTGCAAGTAACCCATGTCTTGTAGAAGCAGATGAAGGGGGAGAGAGAAAGAGATTAGCCACTCAGTTTAAAGGTACACAAAAGAGAGGTTAGAGGGATAGGGAAGGACTGAGGACAGGACAGGGCTGGGAGCTGTGAGGGCTATAGGTCAAGCAACTTAAAAAAAAATCACTTTGTTGATGTATAGTTGATTTATAGATGTGTTAAATTCTATTATACAGCAAAGTAATTCAGTTATGTATATATATCTACACGTACATATATATATGTATATATTATATATTTCCTCATATCCCTTTCNTAAAAAAAAATCACTTTGTTGATGTATAGTTGATTTATAGATGTGTTAAATTCTATTATACAGCAAAGTAATTCAGTTATGTATATATATCTACACGTACATATATATATGTATATATTATATATTTCTTCATATCCCTTTCCATTATGATTTATCACAAGTGTTTGTATATGTGGAAAATTCTTCAAGAGATGGGAATACCAGGCCAACCTTACCTGCCTTCTGAGAAATCGATATGCAGATCAAGAAGCAAAAGTTAGAACCAGACATGGAAAAACAGAATGATTCCTAATTGGGAAAAGAATACAGTTTTAGAAAGGAAATTTTATAACGGAAAGGCGTCAAGGTGATATATTGTATATTGTCACCCTGCTTATTTAACTTATATGCAGAGTACATCATGTGAAATGCCGGGCTAGATGAAGCACAAGCTGGGATCAAGATTGCTGGGAGAAATATCAATAACTACAGATACGCAGATGATACCACCCTTACAGCAGAAAGTGAAGAAGAAAGAGCCTCTTGATGAAAGTGAAAGAAGTGAGTGAAAAGTTGGCTTAAAGCTCAACATTCAAAAAACTCTGATCATGGCATCTGGTCCCATCACTTCATGGCAAATAGATGGGGAAACAGTGGAAACAATGACAGATTTTATTTTCTTGGGCTCTAAAATCACTGCAGATGGTGACTGCAGCCATGAAATTAAAAGACACTTGCTCCTTGGAAGAAAAGTTATGACCAACCTAGACAGCACATTAAAAAGCAGAGACATTACTTTGCCAGTAAATGTCTGTCTAGTCAAAACTATGGTTTTCCCAGTAGTCATGTGTGGATCTGAGAATTGGAGTATAATAAAAGCTGAGCACTGAAGAATTGATGCTTTTAAACTGTGTTATTGGAGAAGACTCTTGAGAGTCGCCTGGACTACAAGGAGATCCAACAAGTCCATCCTAAAGGAAATCAGTCTTGAATATTCATTGGAAGGACTGATACTTAAGCTGAAACTCTATTTCTTTGGCCATCTGATACAAAGAACTGACTCATTTGAAAAGACCCTGATGATGGGAAAGATTGAAGGCAGAAGGAGAAGGGGATGACAGGATGTGGTTGGATGGCATCACCAACTTGATGGACATGAGTCTGAGCAAGCTCCAGGAGTTGGTGATAGACAGGGAGTCTTGGCGTGCTGCAGTTCATGGGGTCGCAGAATTGGACATGACTGAGAGACTGAACTGAACTTGGATATGCTTCCCTGTATATACAGTAAGACATAATGGTTTACATCTACTAATCTCAAACTTCCAATCTATGTCTCCTCCAGCCCTCTTCCCTTGACAACCACAAGTCTATTCTCTACATCATGTGAAACAACTTTAAAAAAAAATTACTTTAGTTTTTTATTTTGTTTCAGTTGTTGGACAAGACAATTATATTCCAGCACATCTTTTTAACCTAATGAAACCTTCTTAACCTTCTTCACCAACCAAAAGAAAGATAACTTATTTATGTGTAAAAATGTAAGGGAAAATATTATTATTATATAATGGAATTTGAATCTTCAAATAAATTATCTTACAAGAAAATCAAACTTACTTTCAAAACACTTTTGTACTTGTGAAAAGGAAAGATTCACATAGAAATACAAAATCTGTAGGCTTGCATAATAAGTTAAGAGCATTCTTATATATGAAACAAATGGTTCAAATATTTCACACATAATTCTATTTTCAAAAAATAGGTTGGAACCATGTGACTTGTTTGGCCAACAGACTGTGAACAGAAGTGGTAGGCAGGTGTATCTTCTATCTCAGGTTTCCCTGGTGGCTCAGTGGTAAAGAATCCACCTGCCAATGCAGGAGACACAGGTTCTATCCCTAATCCAGGAATATCCCACATGCTGCAGGGCAACTAAGCCCATGAGTCCCAACTATTGAGCTTGTACTCTAGAGCCTGGGAGCTACAACTGTTGAGTTCATGTGCCAGAACTATTGAAGCCCAAGCACCCTAGAGCTGTATTCTGCAACAAGAAAAACCACCACAATAAGAAGCCTGCACACCGCAACTAGAAAGTAGCTCCTGCTCTCCACAACTAGAGATAAGCCTGTGCAGGAATGAAGACCAGCACAGCCAAAAATAAATATAAATAAAATATTTTTTAAAAAGAGCCTTTATCTTTCCTCTATTTTTCTTTTCCCTGCAGTGCTTGTTTGGCCAACTAAATATCATTTTATCAAACTGACATTTAACTGGATTGCAAATTGCATCCTACAAATAGTATAAGCCTGTCACTAAGGTTGGATATGTACATGTTCACATTGCATATGCATGAAATGGCTAACACTCCTGTGTGCTCTACTTCCGGTAGTTTTGCCTTATACAAATCCTTTAGACTGTCTTGGAGAAGGAAATGGCAACCCACTCCAGTGCTCTTGCCTGGAAAATTCCATGGACTGAGGAGCCTGGTAGGCTACGGTCCATGGGGTCGAAGAGTTGGTCATGACTGNGTAGTTTTGCCTTATACAAATCCTTTAGACTGTCTTGGAGAAGGAAATGGCAACCCACTCCAGTGCTCTTGCCTGGAAAATTCCATGGACTGAGGAGCCTGGTAGGCTACGGTCCATGGGGTCGCAGAGTTGGTCATGACTGAGCAACTTTTACTTACTAATATACCATTATGGAGAAGGAACTGGCAACCCACTCCAGTATTCTTGCCTAGAGAATCCTGAGGATGGTGGAGTCTGGTGGGCTGCTGTTTATAGGGCTGCACAGAATTGGACAGAACTGAAGTGACTTAGCATGTGTGTCTCTGTGTGTGTGCTTTAGACTGTCTTGAGTCACACTGTAAAGAAACAGCAAAAGAAAATTCTTTGATTATTGCATATATTTGGTCAGGCATTTAAAAATATGTAAAAATTATGATGCTTGTAGGACTCAAAGATTACTGAACATAAGATAAGAGTTAACACTACTTACAAAATACCTGAATGTGGACAGCACACTTCACGCACTTACGTGGACAGAACATGATGAATGTATATTGCAGTATTCTGCTTCCTTTAGGTCTATTCTTGTTGTTTTATTCTCAGTTTTAAATGATTTTGGATCCTTAAATCTTTTGAGATTTAATTGAATTATGTTACATTGACTTTTTCTGTTCTAAAAACAAACTTTAAAAAAGAAGTACAGGGTCCAGTGGTTAAGACTCTATGCTTCCAATGCAGGAGGTGAGAATTCAATTCCTGGTTGGGGAACTAAATCCTACATTCTGTGTGGTGCAACCAAAAGAAACAAAAAGTATGGTAGAAGAGTACAGGCTTCCATATATATGGGTACCTTTAAAGACAATTCAGTTTTTATTGTGATATGATATTTTAATTAACACTATGCTAAAATAAAATTGATGACATTATGGTTTCGTCCATGACATGTACATTACTTATTGCTAAAATTTTCCAAAATGAATCCAGTAAATATTTTTCATTTCCAATAGCCCTCTGAGAAGAATACAACTATTTTAATCAATTAAAACTAAACTAGGTTGAGAACAGCTTCCCTAAAACCTTGTAAACCAAAGTCAGTCATCCAAGAATCTGAAACACTAGCACTTTCCATTCAGGATGAAAAAAAAAATGAGCATCCAATGCAAAGACATCCACATGATTAATCATGTAGCCAGTCAACAACTGCTTCTCTGTTCAAGTGATTTGAAGATTGAAGTTACTGCCTTGGTTTATCGTGGTTCATAGAGTCATAGTTTCCAATGTCAACTGTTCCAGCTCTATCAAACCCCTTGTTCAGGAGTAACTGAACAGGGAACTGATTAGTCATTTCTTTTTCATTTACAAAAATGGCACTGTTTGTAATAGCACACAGTTCGATGCTTCTGTAGTCTTACTCGTTCTGTGCTTTGCCCATACTCCTTTAATGTCTCTCCCTTCCAATTGCCTCTCAGTTTCAAGTCTGAATGTCAATGCCTACCCACAGAAATAAGTTTCAGAGCTGGAGTTGGATTCAGAATCTTTCTAGAGTGTTCTATTTCTTCTACTGCTCAGAAAGCACCCTTCAATATCAGCTTCCCATTCATACGGCATCAGTCTGGGATTACCTATTTGAGGGGCAAAGTGCTTCAAGGACTCTATTCCTGGCAGCCATCTCTTCCAGAGAAATGAAATTGAGTTCCATGCTCAGTGCTATGAAATTCATTTCAGAGCTACATGTTTATCCTCAAAATGATTTCATATATTAATATTTATGGGACTGGAGCCTGTCATCTTGGGCACTAAAGTCATCATCTACCTTACAGTATTGTATTGTGATGCCTCCAAGGTTTTCTTTTCTTTCTTTCTTTCTTGTATCTTCACTATTGGGTGAGATGCTATTGTTCCATGGTTAAAAATGTAGTTTTCACTGTGTTACAGACTAAGTCATTCAACTAGGCAAATAACCATGCTATATCATTCAGTAGAGTCACTTCGGGTAGAATGTGTGTAGCCTTTTTGGCAAAGGTCTATAGTTTCTCACTCTGTTCTAACACACCATCAAGAATGGCGATTTCTCTTTTTTTTTGGACTGTCCTCTACAGTGTTAACTCCATACTCTTTGACTTCTGGAATCAGCTGGTGGCTTAATACTCTCATGTCCAGTGGTGTCCACCTCTCGCAAGGTAAACCACTCACTCAGTCTGGAGCTCCCTATGTTGTTGTTGTTGATGTTGTTCCGTTGTTCAGTCATGTCCAATTATTTGTGACCCTATGGACTGTACCACATCAAGCTTCTACCACATCAAGCTTCCTTGTTCTTCACCATCTCCTGGAGTTTGATCAAATTCATGTCCTTTGAATCAGTGATGCCATTCAGCCATCTCATCCTCTGTTGTCCCCTTCTCCTCCTACTTTCAATCTTTCTCAGCATCAAAGTCTATTCTAATAAGTAAGCTGTTTGCATCAGGTAGCCAAAGTATTGGAGCTTCAGCTTCAGCATCAGTCCTTCATATGACTATTCAGAGTTGATCTCCTTTAGGATTGATCTTGCAGTCCAAGGGACTCTCAAGAGTGTTCTCCAGCACCACAGTCCAAAAGCATCAATTCTTTGGCACTCTTCATTCTTTATGGTCTGACTCACATCCATACACGACTACTGGAAAATCCATAGCTTTGAGAATACAGACTTTGGCAGCAAGTGATGTCTCTGCTTTTTAATATGCTGTCTAGGTTGGTCATAGTTCTTCTTTCAAGGAGCTTGTGTCTTTTCATTTCATGGCTGCAATCATCATATGCAGTGATTTTGGAACCCCCCAAGATAAAGTCTGTCACTGTTTCCATTTTTCCCCATCTGTTTGCCATAAAGTGATGGAACACGTTGCCATGATCTTAGTTTTTTGAATATTGAGTTTTAAGCCAAATTTTTCACTCTACTCTTTCACCTTCATTAAGAGGCTCTTTAGTTCCTGTTCACTTTCTGTCATTATGGTGGTGTTTTCTGCATATCTGAGGTTATTGATATTTTTCAATCTTGTTGTTTTTGTTCAGTCACTAATTGTGTCCGACTCTTTCCAAACCCATGGGCTTCCTATCAGCTCACTTTAAATCATTAAAATGCTAGTTTACGACATGCTCTGGGAAGATGTCTTTTTGATCTTTGGGATGATGATTTAATCCTTTTCAAGTAAGTCTTTTTTTGAGAATCTTGAGAGGTTTATAGACTGTATTCTCAGAAAAATGATCACCCATGCCCTGCCCCTGTGCCTCCTGCAGCTCCTGCAGTTCTGGTCCAGCTCCTGCTGGCTCCATGTTCTCATGGGACTCCTTCAACTCAGGTTTTCACTCATCTTTGTTGGTATGACCAGTGGTTGGGGGTATGGGTTCCTGGCTGCTTCATATGTCCCTGAGCTAGTCAGCATCCAAAGCAGCTCCTTTGAGAGATAAATTGCCTGAAGAAAGCCAGAATGTTTTGGCTTTGATATGTTATGCTTGAATTGCCTTCAGCCTGACTTTCACTCATTATGGATTAGTTGACCAGGGTTGGTGATGAGAAAGAGTTAAAGAAAATAATAATTTCATTTAGCTGTATATAGTTCAGCCCATGATGGTTGGTAGGGATGCTTGGGGGACAAAAGGCCAGATCAAGTGGTCCTTTAAAAAATTATTTATTTTTAATTCGAGGATAATTGCTTTGCAATACTACATTGGTTTCTGCCATACATCAACATGAATCAGCCATAGGTGTACATATGTCTCCTCGCCTTGAACTTCCCTCTCACCTCCCAACTTATCCCGCCTCTCTAGGTTGCCACAGTGTACCAGGTTTGAGCTCCCTGCATCTTATAGCAAATTTCTACCGGCTGTCTATTTCACATATGATAATGTATATGTTTCAGTGCTACTCTCTCAATTTGCCCCACCCTCTCCTCTCCCCAGGTGTCCACAAGTCTGTCCTCTATGTCTGCATCGCCACTGCTGCCCTGCAAATATGGGAGGAATTGGGGGCAGGAGGAAAAGGGAACGACAGAGGATGAGATGGCTGGATGGCATCACCAACTCGATGGATGTGAGTTTGAGGGAACTCCGGGAGTTGGTGATGGACAGGGATGCCTGGTGTGCTGTGATTCATGGGGCTGTGAAGAGTCAGACACGACTGAGCGACTGAACTGAACTGAACAGAACTGAACCTTCTTTCTGGGTTCCCCTGGTAGCTCAGCTGGCAAAGAATCTGCCTTCAAACTTGGAGATCTCAGTCTAATTCCCGGGACATGAAGATCCCCTGAAGAAGAGATAGGCTGCCCACTCCAGTATTCATGGGCTTCCATGGTGGCTCAGATGGTAAGAATCCACCTGCAATGCAGGAAATCTGAGTTTGATCCCTGGATTGGGAAGATCCCCTGGAAGAGGGCATGGAAACCCATGCCAGTATTCTTGCCCAGAGAATCCCCATGGACAGAGGAGCCTGGTGGGTTACAGTCCAGGAAGTTGCAAAGAGTCAGACATGACTGAGCAACTAAGCACAGCACAGGACCATCATTTTAGATTCCACATACATGCGTTGACACACGACATTTAAATTTTCCCTTTCTGAATCACCTCNAATCTGAGTTTGATCCCTGGATTGGGAAGATCCCCTGGAAGAGGGCATGGAAACCCATGCCAGTATTCTTGCCCAGAGAATTCCCATGGACAGAGGAGCCTGGTGGGTTACAGTCCAGGAGGTTGCAAAGAGTCAGACATGACTGAGCAACTAAGCACAGCACAGGACCATCATTTTAGATTTCACATACATGCGTTGACACACGATATTTAAATTTTCCCTTTCTGAATCACCTCACTCTGTATAATAGGCTCTAGGTTCATGCACTTACTTAGAATGGACTAAAATGCTTTCCTTTTTGTGGCTGAGGAATCTTCAAGTGGTCTTTTTATATATACTCATGGAAAGAAGTGAGTGAGAGAAGCTCATAACTCCCAACTCCAAACCAGGCATTCACCTAGCAGTTATTTTATTTTCCTTACTTCATCTATTTTCTGATTACTTCAGTTGGTAAAAAAAAAAAAAAAGACCTTTTCTGGTTAAATTATGTACAACTTCTGAGGAAGAATATTTAATAAAGTTGAGTCAGGGGAATTACACTGAAATGATTTTTATAAGCTTTAACAATATTATGACTCAGGCATAAAGTAATAATTTTAAGTGATTTGAATGTTTTATGAGGAGAAAATGAGTTTGGCACTAAAGGAAGTGGATTGCCATTTTGTTTTACATTCCTTACAGCTCATACCTTGTCTAGAGTGATGACCTATAATTTTGGAGGTTAAAAAAAAGAACTGACCTAATGTAGATTGAAATGATCATTGATCTATATTAGACCAGTGAATGTGTGAGCTGCATATGCTCTAATTATGTCCACTTGAGATGGGATGGATCTGTGTTTTTACCTCCACAGATCTGGGCCCAAATGGAGGTCTTTGGTTCCTCTAGCTGGACATTTTTTCCTGAGTTTTCAGGTCTGTCAGCTCCTGGAAGGAAAGCGAACACAAGGCAGACAACAATCCACCTCTGCCCTGGGACTACATACATTCCATACAGTTCATGGAGGTGCCCTTGCAGACTCTGACCCTTTCTCTGCTTTCTGCTCATCCAGGATTCAGGAGCTGTCTAATCCTTCCTGTTTTAGTGGTATCCCTCAACCTGGCTCACTGTTTTCCTGGACTACAGAATTTGGGCCTGACACTTTCTGCTGGAGACCCTTTCCCTCCAGAGCTCATTCTGAACAAAAGCTCTGCACATCATACCACCCTGCCCTTTGTTATTAAGGGATCACAGGCTTGAGGGAGAATTTAGCCAAGTGAACTGGCTAACATTTAGTGAATGTTTACTGTTTACTGTTTAATGTTTACCAGGCACTGTCCTAAATAATGTACTCATATTGGCTGAGAATGAGTAAGAATTATATATATGAAGAATTACATGAAGCCTGGTGGGCTGCAGTCCATGGGGTTACAAAGAGTCAGACATGACTGAGTGACTGAACAACCAGAAAGAAATTTATGAAGAATTATATATATATATATTTTGGGGGGTATGTGTGTGTCTGTGTGTGTTAGTTATTCAGTTATGCCCAGTTCTTTGTGACCCCTGGACTGCAGCCCACCAGGATCCTCTGTCCATAGATTTCTCCAGGCAAGAATACTGGAGAGGGTAGCCATTCGTTTCTTTAGGGGATCTTCCTAACTGAGAGATTGAACCTGGGTCTCCTGCATTCCAGGCAGATTCTTTACCATCTGAGCCACCAGGCTGCACAATGAAGTGAATCAGGTATCTATCTATCTATCTATCTATCTATCTATATATATATCTATATATCTCCCTCTTGGACCTTCCTCCCACTCCTTCAATCCTATCCATCTGGGTCACCATAGAGCACCAGGCTGAGCTTGCTGCGCTACACAGTATGTTCCTACTCGCTATCTGTTTTACACATGGCAGTACACACACATCAANCTCTTGGACCTTCCTCCCACTCCTTCAATCCTATCCATCTGGGTCACCATAGAGCACCAGGCTGAGCTTGCTGCGCTATACAGTATGTTCCTACTAGCTATCTGTTTTACACATGGCAGTACACACACATCAATCCCAATCCCCCAGTGATGAGCATGTGAGGTCTTTATTATCCCTATGAAGTAACTTGCCCAAGATTGCACTGATATTAAGGGACAGAGCCTACACTCAAATCCAGATAGTTTGGCTCCCAAAGGTTGAACTCTTCACCAACACACCATAAAGCCTCCTAAAATAAACACTCAGGTAATAAAATAGGAGAGCCAGAGCATCAGGTTGAGTCATGCAATATTTATTGTATTTGTATCAGGTGCCAGGCTTGTATTCAGACAAGAATAGATCTTAAGTTATACTAGATAATAATTTTATAATCTTTGAGTTCACAATCTAGTGAGATATACAATAAAGGAGAGTGTGATTTAGGACTAGATGAAAGAAGGCGGTTGATTTGCTAAAAGAGAAAAGAGTATTCCTCAGGTCAGAGGACCATGGAAGACTTCATGGTCAAGCCAGAGTTTGATCTAGGTACAGGCATAGTATTTGAGTGTTAGAAAGGAAGAAAGAAGGGAGCAATTTCAAGAAAGGAAATAGTAGAGGGAAAGTCCCAAGGGCACAACGTTCACAGGGGCAGTAAATAACTTTGGATAAGAACTAGAACGAGAGCATGAGATAGAGCTGAGAAGTAATGGTTAGAATTTAGAAGAACTTGTATGCTAGGTTTAGGAGTTTGCATACAAATCAAAAGGTGACATACTTTAGAGGTTTTGAGTGTACTTCAAGATGATTANTGGATAAGAACTTGAACAAGAGCATGAGATAGAGCTGAGAAGTAATGGTTAGAATTTAGAAGAACTTGTATGCTAGGTTTAGGAGTTTGCATACAAATCAAAAGGTGACATACTTTAGAGGTTTTGAGTGTACTTCAAGATGATTAACTTGGCAGCAAAGGATGACACAAATTGGAGCCGAAAGTAACCAAACAAGAGTTTGATACAGTCTCTTAGTTAGAGGGATTACTAGGCAGTGGGCAAAGGAGAGATGAATTCAAGAGTCATTTTAGAGGCAGGAATAAAAATTCTACTGAGTTGGATATGAGAGATGAGGCCAAATGAGTTGTCAGAGACAGTGAGCATCAGAGTGCCTAAGGCTCTTGCTCACAGGTAAGAA
>SJYW01041679.1:0-30707 GCA_006410735.1 Raphicerus campestris | reverse complement strand
CTGTTTATAACACAACTAGATGTAGTAATACACTGGTTATGAAAACGTATTTTTTTAAGTATTAATTAAAAAAAAAAAAAGAGCCATAAACATTCCAGGGGAAAATCGCAAGGTAGCTGCACAGAGAAATTTAATTGTAAGTTTTTTTCCTAACCACTTATAAGGTGACTAGCTTTGAAACCCCTCATTTGTATCAGTTGATTTTGTAAAAATTTCAGGAGTGATGTATGTCTCATGAGGGAGAAAATATGTATTTCTTCCTGTGTTGTTTCTGTTGGAAGCACTGAAATAGAGCTACTCTAAAATGAAAGCATCTCACTTTGCTCCTCATTCGTGTATCTTTTCTGAAGCTCCTTGCTGAAAGGCAGTTTTCTCAGAATACCATATAATTTCCACAGGAAAGTAGCAAAGTTTCTCTTTGAAAATCCAAAATATCTTAAAAAGTATCAAATTGCTATTTCTGCCACTAACAAAAAGGACTTCTGATGAATGAAATAGTTGTTTTGATCAACAAAACAGCTCCTTAATTCTATGAAAAAACTTTTTTTCCCTCTATCCTTATTTTGATTGAGATGACAACACATAATATATTCATGCTTCTACTTTTAGGCAGAAAATACTATATTACTTTAAGAGTGTATCTTTCCATGCTACAGTTCTTCTCTCATGTTGAAAATGAAGCTTTTCACAGTAAGGCCATTGAATGGCCTTAGTATCCACTATTCCCCCAAACCACAGAATTCCATTAAGTGTTTAAACTCTGAGCCTACCTTTAGAAATTGATTTGGTATAGGATAAAGCAATTTTTCTTAGGAAGCATATCTTCAGAATATTTCATGTGGATTATTTTTCTCTAACACAACATTCAAACACATGTCCCTATCACACATCTCAAGAGCAACTTCACAAATAGTGCCTATAGGTCTAAATCTTTGCTGTGTATGAATGAAGATACACCTAATCTTAGTTTAAAGGAAAACTGAAGTTAAAGGGAAAGAATTAGTCAGCATTGATTAACTGATTTATAAGGGTCAGCTGTTCTTACTGTCATTAATGTTTATATACTTAAGGCAAAGAAGAGAATTGAAGCAGTTAGCTAGATAATTCAAGCAGAAACAGTTTCAGTGAATTGCTTGTGTGCACATATTTTACATAAGAAAGGAAACTACCTTATAACGTGTATTTCTAACCAATGCACGTGTTTATCTGAAAGTATTTGCTATGTTGAGAAGTGGCTACAGAAAGGGGCTAAAGAACCAAGCTCCCACATGCCTTGGTGTCAGCGCCCTCTCTCATTCCACAGAAAAGAAGAGAAAAGAGGCAGGAGGAATACACATACGGATTTGTGTCAGGTCAAATAATAGAATCCCTATACCAAGGGATCAGAAATAGTGAATCAAGTTTCAGTGTGTTCATTTTAATTCTTCCTTTGGAGTTGGATTTAAAATAGACAAAGACAAATAATTATCGATTTGGTAGTTTATCATTTTAGAACAAAATCCCAAGTAAATTCACTCCTTTAGACTCCAATAGTGTTGAGAACATGAATATCTGTGTTTGCGCATTTTTGATGAAAGATTGTGCATTTAGCTAACCCACACTGCACAGATCAAAGTCTCAAAATTCTGTACTTATTACTTCTAAATCATGATATTTGATACTTAGAAACTGAAGTTAACTATGGACTAACATGTTTTTATTAGCCTATTTAAGAGATGATGTGAAGAAACAATTATAATTGAAACAGACATCCACCAGTTCTATAAATGCTGCTCATCTTTGACTGAAACAAACCTCTTAACTAGGAACGTTACTGCTATAATCTGATTACCTCAGGGTTCCTTGAAATTTATATCATTTGAATTTGTCCCTAATGATCCCAGTAAATAAAATCCTATGCAAGTTATTAACAAGTATTTTCAATGAATTGGTAGTTAGGTTATATCTGAAATAGCTGGGTGCCTGGTACTTCTCACCACCCTTCATACATAGCGTTGTGCCAGTCCATAATGAATCATAAATAATTATTCCCCCAAGAAAAGGTGGCAGATGTGGACCACTGCAATTTGGGTTCAGGCAGGGTACACCTGGAATACCGCGCTTTGTGAAAAAATACATATTCCAGAGTCAAAAGAAAGCCTAAGACTTTCTGATTCAAGTCTGAGAATATTACCTTCAGTCAAGGAAAAACATCAGCACTCCATCAGATACAGTAACTGCAGACAAAGTGGTCATGGAATTGGGATAGAGTCACAATTTTAGTTAGTAGCAGAAGGGCTACTAAAATTTAACCTTGTTTTCTTATAGAGTTCTAAATGGTCTTTTCCAGTATATTCTAGGTAACTAGTCACTATATCAGATGCTGGATGGGCTGAAAGCACTGCTTTTTCAATTAGGGACTAGTTCATTCTCTTAATATACCTATCAAGTAGAACTGTCCCAGGGAGTTCATGCAAAGGGCACAGGCCTGTGTACTTGTGGGGAGGTAGAGAGAGTCTCCAGATGATACCAGTGGCTCAGGAAGGAGGGTATTAAGCAAAATACTTTTATAAGAGAGCATTTTCCCTCTGTATTAAATTGGCAATTTAAATCCGTATATCTCAAAATGTGGTTTTGGGGGAAAGGAGCCTAGGAATCTAAATTTTAAGCAAAATTTCCCAAATGATCCTTATGCTTAATGATTTCTCATCTACTTTAATAATCCTGGGTCATCCTGAGAAAACATCATGTGGCAACATACTAAAAAAATTGAAGGGTCACAATAGTAGGAGATACCTAGGGCTTCCCTGGTGGCTCAGAGGTTAAAGCATCTGCCTGCAATGCGGGAGACCTGGGTTTGATCCCTGGGTCAGAAAGATCCCCTGGAGAAGGAAATGACAACCCACTCCAGTATTCTTGCCTGGAGAATCCCATGGATGTAGGAGCCTGGTGGGCTACAGTCCACAGGGTTGCAAAGAGTTGGACACGGCTGAGCGACTTCACTTTCTAGCTTTGCTAATAATGGCATTTTAAAGAAAGAGAGGGAGTAACCATTGTATTTCTCAAAAAAGGACCAGATGCAGCTAAGTCTGTGCCTGCTACAAGTCAGACATGTTTTTCAATTTAATGTTTTGGTTTTTTTTCTAATTGACTCCTCATGCCAACTTATTTTAAAAGATGAGGAAATTTAGTTGAGTGACTGCCCAAAGTTCCATAGCTAATAAAGATGATTGATGTATGTGTCTGCTGGGCCCCCTGGGGTCCAGACCTGTGTTCTTCATGCTGGGTGCCACAGAAAGTTAAGAATCAGTTACAGAAAGTGACATTATTGAAATTTTTAATGTATTATTGCACAACTGATCTGGAGAAGGCCATGGCACCCCACTCCAGTACTCTTGCCTGGAAAATCCCATGGACAGAGGAGCCTGGTGGGCTGCAATCCATGGGATCGCTAAGAGTCAGACACAACTTCACTTTCACTTTCATGCACTGGAGAAGGAAATGACAACCCACTCCAGTGTTCTTGCCTGGAGAATCCCAGGGACAGGGGAGCCTGGTGGGCTGCCGTCTCTGGGGTCGCACAGAGTCGGACACAACTGAAGCGACTTCCCAGCAGCAGCAGCACAACTGATCAGACTATGTCATCTGCCACTTCACTGGTTGAACTAAGGAGCCTAAAGAAACCAACAACATTATTCCTCATGATGGTAGCCCACCCCACAATGGTGGACATATGTAGGTAAATTAGAAGATATAAATAAGAGCACAAAAATAAGTAGGTAAATAAGAGCACAAAATAAGTCTACCATTGTAGAATATCATAACAACTAGATGAAAAATTATCTCATAATTTCCTCCTCAAAATGTCTATATACCTTCACTGGGGGAGAGGGAGAAGACTAAGTGCTGGGACTTACAGCAACAGTTTTATATCATGCTTAAAACTCAGAATAACTAATTGACTTTTTAAATTGCATGTATTTTAAATTACATTTACTTTCAAAATGTATAGCCTACAATAGGTTTCTCCATTGCAAAGATAGGTGTTATGAAAATAAAATGATTTGTTACCATGTATCCAGTGATGAGTCAGTATCTTTGCCTCAGATGAAAAACTATTTTCATAATTGGTAGACCTAGCCAAAAGTGTTCTCATGAGACATTCTGTGGTATGTGTGATTAATTACTCCAAAACCTAAACTTTTTCATTGATATTGCATTGTCATCTCATTGGTTTAAAGGACCATTTAAATGTGCCTTAACTACAAGTTCCCTTCATAGAATTATATTTTAAACTGCTAATCCATGTGTTGAGTGGCAGGCAAATGGGTCTATACATTATAAAAGATAGATCAACAACCTAACAGTTCCATTACAGGAGCATGGATGCAACACAGGAGAAGAAATAGACGTGATATTTGAGCAAAGAAATATTCTGTCTAGGTGCACTAGTAAATTTGTATTTCTTGCATGAGTTTATATTGCTAGCTTAAAAAAGACTCAGTAGAATTGCTGTTTAGAAAGAACTTAAACTTCTGAGAGTTTTAAGCTCCCCATCAAGTGTAAATACTTTTCAGTTAAGTGGGTTTATTTTATGCAGTTTAGAATTTCAAGTGAGGTAAATTTAAAAGAGTTGCAAAAGAAAATTCTTAAACATAGCCTATTTTGGTCCCCACAACCTTCGTTCACTCAGTTATGTTTTCCCTTTTTAGATATACTCTAGCAATGGGATTAGGCTTTTTTTTTTTTAACTATGAGAAAGTAATTTTAGTATCTAGTCTTTTCAATGTACATTTATCTGTTAATCAGCTAGAATTTTATTTCCATAATACCTTTCTATTATCCTTCAAAGATGTACACTGAAGTGCCTTGAGCCTTCCTGGGACCATCCAGAATCTTCAGAGCTCGCTGATTGTGAGATGGCATATTTCTTAAAGACATTTAGAATCTCATACTCAGATGGTATCTGAATTTACAAGGCAAAGGATTAAATTGAGGCACTTTCAGGTAGCATTCAAGAAAAAGCTGCTTCAGATTTTAATATGTCCTGGTTAATTATTTTGTATTTGAATTAAAATAGTTATATAGTTCTGTATAACCAAAATGGCAATTTTGATTTTTTTTTTTTTAGACAAAATACAATCATCAAGGCCAAAGAAATATATGACTACTCTAATTTCTTAAGCAGGCTCTGTCAAGAATTAACTCAGCTAATTGCAGCTGATTCTAGATGCAGAACCTACATCTAGACAAAGCTCTAACAAGTGTAGACAGAACCTAACAACATTCTTTCGAATCCCTTTGATGTCTTAAGCCAATAAGCACTGAAGTAGCTTTTCTCAGAAGAAAGCAGACTTTATTTTCCAGGGGCTAATTAATATGTACCACCTTAGTCCCAAAAGGATCACACAGGTGCCTGTNGACAGAACCTAACAACATTCTTTCGAATCCCTTTGATGTCTTAAGCCAATAAGCACTGAAGTAGCTTTTCTCAGAAGAAAGCAGACTTTATTTTCCAGGGGCTAATTAATATGTACCACCTTAGTCCCAAAAGGATCACACAGGTGCCTGTACCATGCCATATGTCATGTGCTCTATTCAAGCAAGCTCAAGAGATTTATATACAATCATTATCATGAATTATTATGTTGTATTGAAGTTAATGTTGGTCTTTTGTTCTAATTAAAGTACAAAATTGGCATTGGAACAGAAGCTTAGCTAGAGAAATGAAGTTAGAGTCTCTTTTAATGAACTACATATTTTTTTCAATCAAAATGTGTAATCACTTAATTTTCTGGCCTGCTCAGTAAATTTAACTCTCTAATTTGTTCAAAGACTATTTATTCAACATAATAATAACACAGGTGGACACTCCTTGGAGTGTTTTATCTTTTGAAATTGTTAGCTGTTGTTAAATCATGCTTTCAGTATATGTGATAGTATTTTATTAATGTTAACTTGTCTACCTTTATATCAAGCTGCTGCAAGTGACCACCTTATTCTGAAAGTCAGAGAAAATGTTATTGGTCTATAAAGACAAGTTTGTCATACCCATTTAATAAGAAACAACATATTTTACTACACCATTTGTCTGCAGAAAAGTACCCAGATGGTTAAGTGTATTTTGAAGATGTTATACATAATTCCATTTAGAAGCTGAGCTAGGACTCCATTAGGTTATTTTGTATTTACATTTCACATAGGAAGGTTTAATGGCAAATATTTCCCATATATTAAGACTTGCTACTTTTAGAGTATGAATGCAGTTGTATTCAGAAGAGAAAAAAGCTTTCTAAGACATTTTGAAGGGCTAATTTGCTTTTATAGACATCTAGAAAAATCAGCATATCATTGACGATAGCTTCATATGTTTGGAATGTTAATATAGAACATGAAATAGTTTTAGCCATGTCAGCAGTATAGCAACATTTAGATATATGAAATTTTATAATGAGTAAAATTTAATTGTATAATAACATATGATACAAATAAATAAAAAATATAGCCCTAAAATAATGGTGATAAGCAGATTTATAAAATTTAGAAATTAACTTTGGGTAAAATTGGAGCACAATTTCTTCATTTAAATCTGTTTGATTAAAAAATAAATCTCAAGGGGTGTCCCAATTATTAAATTGCACTGAACTGTTACAGTGTTTAATATTGTTCAAAATAGATTACATCTGTGATTTGGAAATGTTTTCATTGTAAAGAAATTCATTACTAGTGTCTTCGTTGTGACTGATTTTGAATGATTGATTTAGAGGCATGTGTCTCTAGTTTCTTAGTTACTATATAGGGTTGAATGCCTAATTTCTATAATATGTGGATGTCCACCAAAAATCTAGTGCTTTTCATATTTAAACCAATTGTGATTTTGTTTTACAACATTTTATGTACTATTCACATGACTTGATATATGGCTTACTTAGAAAACTATGTTGTGATTTGGAGTGACCAAAAAAAAAAAAAAATGGATTGGTACATCACATCCATTAAGAACACAGGTGAATATTTTATATTTTAGTTGTTTAAATATTTGCACATAGTTGAATACTATAAAATGAAGCCATCTTTTAAGGAATATTTTCTGATTCATAAATATAATGTGTATGTGCAGTGACATAGTAATATTTAAAATGCCCATTTACAAATATTAAATACAGATGAAAATCATTGTTATACTGTGTTTTGTTATAAACATACAAAATGAATTAGTTGTTAGTCTGTATTAGTAATGAATTATCTTTCAGTTCAGTTGCTCAGTGTGTCCAGCTCTTTGCAACCTGTGGACTGCAGCACACCTGACATCCCTGTCCATCACCAACTCCCAGAGTTGACTCAAACTCATGTTCATTGAGTTGGTGAGGCCATCCAACCATCTCATCCCCTTTTCCTCCTGCCTTCAATCTTTCCCAGCATCAGGGTCTTTTCAAATAAGTCAGTTCTTTGCATCAGGTGACCAAAGTATTGGAGTTTCAGCTTCAGCATCAGTTCTTCCAATGAATGGTCAGGACTGATTTCCTTTAGAATGGACTGGTTGGATATCCTTGCAACCCAAGGGACTCTCAACAGTCTTCTCCAACACCACAGTTCAAAAGTATCAATTATTTGGTGCTCAGCTTTCTTTATGCTCCAACTCTCACATCCATACATGACTACTAGAAAAATCATAGCTTTGACTAGAGAGACTTTTGTTGGCAGTAATGTCTCTGTGTCTCAATATGCTGTCTAGGTTGATCATAACTTTTCTTCCAAGAGAAAGAATTCTTTGAATTTCCTGGCTGCAGTCACCATCTACAGTGATTTTGGAGCCCCCCCAAAATAAAGTCTGACACTCCCCATCGCTTGCAATACCATATGGACCATCCCTCATCCCCAGCCCTAGTCCATGGAAAAATTGTTTTCCATGACACCAGTTCCTGGGAACAAAAAGGTTAGGGATCACTTTTCTAGGATTTCACAACCAAATAAAATATAACACTTAAGATTAACTATTGGCAATACTAGATTCAGAGGGACTCCCAAACAGTGTAATTTGTCACAAGGATATTGACAGAGAAGAGATGGCTTAAAGGCACGAAATGTTCAGGCTACAGAGGTAACTCACTGGGCCTTCCTTCAGGCTCTTAAGGCTAAAGCAGAGTGTTTTGTTGTAGCCATGCATTCCGGGAAACAAACTCACTCACAAGGACAATGTAGATAGTGGAGTGCAGTTTATTACACCGGCAGGCCCAGGGCAGATTCTCTTTTTAGCCAAGGACCCTGACCAGTTTTTGTGAAAATCTTATATACCGTAAGTGTGCATGTCCAAACCCAAATTCCGTGAAACTAGTCTGAACAAAGGAAAGGAAACATACAATCAAAGTTAACCCATGATTCATATACCTTAAGCCTAGGTAGTTAACAGTAGATAATTATCAATAGGCCTGTGGTCATACCCCAATAAGCATAATAGAATGTATGATTCTATTTGGTTACACATATATTTAGGGTATTCTTTTAGGAGATGAAGAGTCTAGGTACAAGCCCTGGGGCTCTTTCTTCCAGGGGCCTGGTTTTTCCAGTTGGATGTCATTTCCATAGATACTGGGCAGATAGCTCAAAGTCCAGAGTCCAGCCCAAGATGGAGCTCTGCTTTCAAGATAGAGCCTGTTCTGTTTCCTCCTTCATTCTTATCTCCAACATTGTTGCCGTATGACAGCTAACATTTTTCAGGAACTAACCATTGTGCAAGGTATACCTATGCTACGCACAAAAAATATTGAAAAAATAATATGTATTTTGCATATGTATATTCTGCAGAATAATATGCATATGATTCTAACGATAAAGTAGAATATAAATGTACAAAAGTATATACCTATGACTAACGTGTATTCAAAGTATAAAAATACAGACTGAAAAGTAAATAATTTGATTCATGGTAGGAGGGAAACAGTGGTAAGGATAAAGGTACAGAGAACACAATAACTGTTTTGTTTCATTGCTTTTTTTTTTAAATTATTTAACAGAAAAAGGCACTGAAGCACATACAATAAAATAGAGGAGAGTTATATCAGATTTTCTTCTCATTTCTTTACATCCTCCCTAGTCAGTTTGGGTGGTGGATACATGTATGTTTGTTATGGAATTCTCACTGGTTTTCTAAATAAAATTTCTGAAGTAACAAATTTCTAATAAGGTGGTCTGATCCTGAAACCCACACTTATAACCACTACCCTAATATGTCTTTCTAAAGAACACAATTTTTTAAACCCAATTTATTTGCTCTTTCCTCCTTCAACTGTACTAATCTTATAAAGGAAAAGGCATTATTAGAAGGAATTCTCTGACATCCTAAGTGCTTACAAATAGAATTTCACCATAGTTACATTTTTTGCCCAATTTGCTCTTCAAAATTCTTCCTTGTGTTAGTAAATACTCTGAATTTTCTTACTAAAACTAGGAATCTTGTTTTATCCTTTTATTTCCTTTACTTCCTATATCTGATCTATCAGCCAGTTGAATTGGCTTTATTGCAAAATACAGCCCCAAACTGACACTTCTCCATCTCCACTGCCACCATCCTATTTAACACCAACATTTCTTCTGCCATGCATTACAGTAGACATACGTATTTAAGGCAAAGGGAATTTTAAAGCATAAAAATTATTCCAAAATTATTGAAAGGGCTACTATACAAAAAAAGTGAAGCTACTGTTTTTCAGAGATCAGTAACTGTAGGAAACCACTACTGACCTTATGGAGGGAGAAGCATAAAGCAGCCAACTGTGAGGATCCAGGAGCCAACCTTCTGAGCAGACTCTTGGAGACTTTATCACTGCTGCTTTAAGCACCACTCCCAGGGCTTAAAGGACCATGACAGAACTGATCAGAAGTCTGGGAGCCTGTAGTTCCTCTACCTCCCCTACTAGAAGCACGAAAAGTCTTCCACACTTCCTTGACTTTCTTCTGAGTCCCTCTCCTTGGCAGATCATACTGGAATCCTGATGGCATGAGAAGCTCTGAAATGTTTCAGCTTCCAGCCCCAGCCTTATTGGGGAGGATGTAGGTGGGCAGATATGGGACCAAGTCCACACACATCATGGCTACTGCAATCTCTAAATGGCTCTCTGTTCTTCTTTGAATGAACGAATGAACATACCTAACTTATTTATACACATGTATTAAGATCATTTTTCCCCCCAATCAATGGATGTCACTTAATCTATAATAAAACAACCTGAAGTGACTTGAGTAATTTCCTTACACCACTTCATAACCAAAAAATTGACTAGCTCCAAGGCAGAGCTAAGAAAGCAAAAGACATAAACACATAGCTATGGTAAAGCCTTAAGTCTTATAATGGAGGCCTAAATAAGGTGAAAAGTGAGCAGAGGGTAAAAACAATTAAATCCTTTAGAAGCCAAGAAGATTTTCTCAGGAGTCTGAAGAATGAATAGAAGTCCTTCAGAGAGGATAAAGAGAATAACATTCCAGAAAAAAAAAAAGGAGCAGATTATGCAAATTTTGCCAGAGACAAAAGCCAGGACATTCCCATACTTTTCTGCTTTGAAGTCTATATCTTTTATCTCACTTCAGCAAAATCACAATTTAATATTGTGTTTTTTTTGTGAGAGGAGCAACTTCTAGACTGTTTATTTACTAGTTTAGATTCTACTTGGTATTAATATTATAAAATACTTAAAATGACTAATAAAGTACATACTGAGCATGTAGTCCGATTCCGCTCACAGTAGAGAGTCAAAGAGGTTTCCCATCATCTTCAGCATAAAATCCAATCCTTCACAGGTGAGTCTCACCCTACCTCTCTCCCTCAGTGTTTGCCTCTTCTGAGCAGATTCCGCTCACAGTAGAGAGTCAAAGAGGTTTCCCATCATCTTCAGCATAAAATCCAATCCTTCACAGGTGAGTCTCACCCTACCTCTCTCCCTCAGTGTTTGCCTCTTCTCCCTCTCACATTTTCTACTCCAGCCAAATTGAAGGGCCTGAATTCTCCAACTGGTAATATGCATTCTCAAGTTTCGATATCTGCTTGACTGCTTTCACTCTTGCAGTAAGACGACTTCCAGCCCCTAATTCCCATATGATGTACATCTTTCTTTTCTGAAATAAATGTTATTAAGTCATCTCAAAGTTACTCAAACCTGCCTTATGGCACGAAAGGAAAAAAAAAAAAAAAACCACCTCACACTCATCTTTACATATAGAGGAATAAAGAAGTACTGAACAGTTGAAGAAGTCTAAAAGAGAATTGAAAAAAAAATCAATAAACACCTAAGAAATGAGATAATTCAAAGAAAGAGAACCTCCTTAAATTGTTAATATGTATGATAATTTGAGAAGATACTATTTTCACAAAAATTAATAAATATAATAATAAAGCAAGGAAAGTTCTTTAAAAATGAAAAATAAGACAAGCCACTAAATGAATGTAAGAAGCCACTTTTTCCAGAAAAAGAAAATGCATATGTAGTTGGAAAGCCAATATAGCAGAGAAGGAAAAAAACCAATAACAATCCAGGAAGACCAACAACAATAATAAATGAATCAACCAGTTCTCATATTTTTAAAATATTAACTTTGCTGTACACCTGAAACCAAACTCAATATTGTAAATTATCTATACTATACTTCACTAATAAATAATAAAATGTAAAAAAAAAAAAGAAAAGAGTCAACTGTTTTGAAAATTACCCTCCTACTATAAACTAGAAAACAGGGCAAGCTGTATGAAACAAAGGTTTTCCTGGACATTAGACAATAAGCAATCTAGAAATAAGACACCTGAAGGAAGATAGACACACAAGGTGAACCCTATAATTGTCCTGCTTACTGCCCAAAGGCAGTTAGTTGATCAAATACAAAGAAGAGAATAATAGAGAGTAGATATTGGACAAAGAGAGCTTTCTATATCTGAAGACAGGAACCTTTACTTGAATATGTAGGGTGGGCTATTAGGAAGCTGCTCAAAGAACAACCAGTAAACAGGAGTCTGAATAAGCTCTGCGTTGGGACCAGCAGAGAGACACTATATAATAATATCCTTTCAAGTATTTTGTCCAAATCCTTGGATATCCGATATCCTCTTAATAGGAAGCAAAACTACTCCTAAGTCAAAGGCTGCTCTGGACATTTCTGAATCAAGCTAAAATCTAATAATTAGTAATTAAACTATATGACTGAACAAAGCACAACACACACATAATGGCATGCTGCAGTCCGTGGAGCTGCAAAGAGTCAGACACAACTGAGCGACTGAAGAACGACAAAAAGTCCCCCCTCCAGGAAGTTTACACATGTCTCTTACTTTCATCCATCAGAGGGTAGACAGAAGAAGCAAGAACCACAGTCCCACAGTCACTAAAACAAAAGCACATTAGAGACAGCTAATCAGCATGAAAAATGCAGAAAGTTATATTCCAGATGAAAGAACAAGATAAATCCTCAGAAAAACAACTAAGTGAAGTGGACACAGGAAACCCTTCAGAAAAAGACTTAGAATAATGATAGTGAAGATGAATCAGGATTCAGATAAAGAATGGAGGCAAAGATTGAGCAGATGCAAGAAATGTTTACTAAACACCTAGAAGAAATAAAAAACAAACAGAGATGAATAACACACTAGAAGGAATCCATAGCAGAATAACTGAGGCAGAAGAAAGGATAAATCACCTGGAGGGCAGAATGGTGGAAATCACTGCCACAGAACAGAATTTAGAAAAAAGAATGAAAAGAAATGAAGACTGCCAAAGAGACCTCTGAGATAACATTAAACAAATAAATATTTGCATTATAGGGTTTCTAGAAGGAGAAGAAAGAGAGAAAAGGCCTGAGAAAATACTTGAAGAGATGATAGCTGAAACATTTTCTAACATGGGAAAGGAAATAATCAACCAAGTCAAGGAAGCATGGAGAGTCCCAGGCAAGATAAACCCAAGGAGGAACACACCAAGACACACAGTAGTCAAACTGACAAAAATTAAATGCAGAGGTAAAATATTAAAAGCATCCAGAGAAAAATGACAATTAACCTACAAGGGAACTCCTATCAGGATACCAACTGATTTTGCAACAGAAAATCTAAAAGCTAGAAAAGAATGGCATACTATGTTCAAAGTGATGATAAAGAAGCTACAACCAAGAATACTCTACCCAGCAAGACTCTTCTTCAAATTTGATGGAGAAATCAAAAGATTTCCAGACAAGCAAAAGTTAAGACAATTCAGCACCACCAAACCAGCCTTACCATAAATACTAAAAGCATTTCTCTAGGCAGGAAACAAGAGAAGGGAATAAATGATTTGGCTACATTAAATAAACCCAGAATCACTAAGAAAACAGTAATAGCATCATTCATGTAGATAATTAACTTAAATGTAAATAGATTAAATGCACCAACCAAAAGATATAGACTGGCTGAGCAGATGAAAACATGTGAATGTATGTACTTTCACTTACCACATCACTCTGCCTGACCCCTGAAACTGTATGTAATAATTTTATATTGTTAGGTTAATTATGTTCCCATTATGGCTTGTAATTATCTTTTATTTTTTGTCTAACTATTGTGAAAACTGATAAACATCTTTTATTATTGTGATTATGTAGCTATTAGTCAATACCATTGTATCATAATTGTTCAACAGAAAAATAATAGAATTCTATATCACCAAAACTACCATTTAATAGAAAAACCTGTAATCACTTTTTAAAATCCACATGCATATCAGAATTATCTTGGAATTTTTTTGAAAAATACAAATGGCCAGATATTTTTTTTTTTCCAGAGTTCCAGATATGTTTCTAATGAGCAGCCAAGTCTAAAAAAATTGGACTATATGAAGAACTTTTATCTAGTTTGTTTCACTTTTTCTATTTCACACTCAGTTGCTTTTGAATTTCTCCATCTCTTTTTTCTGATGTATTTTCTCAAGTCTTCATCAAGTGTAATAGAAAAGCTTTTGTAAATATGTATATATAATATGTATAAACATATATATTTTAGAAAACTTATGAATTTTTGCCTAACTACAAAATTTATGACATTTTGGTTCCATTTGTCTGACAGTATGTATAGAATGCTAGATTTCTAATTTTTAAAAAATAGATATGCAACAAGCAACAAAGATTAATGTATAGCACAGGGAACTATGGTCAATATCTTGTAATCTATAATGGAAAATAATTTTAAAAATAATTTCTGTGTATATAGATAACTGAATCACATACAAAAAAGAATTCTACCTTTTGAAATTTAGCAATGTTTATCTTTTTGCCATTTTTTAAAAAATGTGCTGTTGACATCTAATAACAATGTATGAGATACAAAATTTTAAATATATTTCTGTAGGATATGAGTAATATAAATTAATATAAATATATCTTATATAAATTATTAATGACATCATTCAAATCTTATTTTTTCTTCAGTTGATAAAATATTCTCAGAGAAATAATATGTCTCACTATGATTATATATTTTCTTTTCTTCTATATTTCTTCTGATTTTTGTTTTAGGTATCTAATGGTTTATAAGTGTCTAATAGTTTATGATGTCTATCTTCTTTGTGAATTGTACTTTTTATTAAAAATATTCATCTTTATTTCATTTAAAAGAAAGAAAGAATTTAAAAAAGTGAGAATTGAAGATAGCCTCAGGAAACTCTAAGACAATGCTAAATGCACTAATGTTTGAGTCATAAGGCTCCTATAAGAAGAAGAGAAAAAGAAAGGGACTAAGAAAATATCCAAAGGGATTATAGCCAAAAATTTCCCTAACATGGGAAAGGAAATAGCCACCCAAGGCCAGGAGGCACAGAGAATCCCTTAAAGAATAAATCCTAGGAGAAACACACTGAGATACACGTTAATCAAACTAACAGAAATTAAATTCAAAGAAAAAATTTCACAAGCAACTGGAAAAAGAAAAAAAATAGTAATAATATGCAAGGTAATCCCCATAAGGCTATCACCTGATTTTTCAGCAGAAGCTGTGCAGGCCNGGAAAAAAAAAAAAAAAACCACCTCACACTCATCTTTACATATAGAGGAATAAAGAAGTACTGAACAGTTGAAGAAGTCTAAAAGAGAATTGAAAAAAAAATCAATAAACACCTAAGAAATGAGATAATTCAAAGAAAGAGAACCTCCTTAAATTGTTAATATGTATGATAATTTGAGAAGATACTATTTTCACAAAAATTAATAAATATAATAATAAAGCAAGGAAAGTTCTTTAAAAATGAAAAATAAGACAAGCCACTAAATGAATGTAAGAAGCCACTTTTTCCAGAAAAAGAAAATGCATATGTAGTTGGAAAGCCAATATAGCAGAGAAGGAAAAAAACCAATAACAATCCAGGAAGACCAACAACAATAATAAATGAATCAACCAGTTCTCATATTTTTAAAATATTAACTTTGCTGTACACCTGAAACCAAACTCAATATTGTAAATTATCTATACTATACTTCACTAATAAATAATAAAATGTAAAAAAAAAAAAAAAAAGAGTCAACTGTTTTGAAAATTACCCTCCTACTATAAACTAGAAAACAGGGCAAGCTGTATGAAACAAAGGTTTTCCTGGACATTAGACAATAAGCAATCTAGAAATAAGACACCTGAAGGAAGATAGACACACAAGGTGAACCCTATAATTGTCCTGCTTACTGCCCAAAGGCAGTTAGTTGATCAAATACAAAGAAGAGAATAATAGAGAGTAGATATTGGACAAAGAGAGCTTTCTATATCTGAAGACAGGAACCTTTACTTGAATATGTAGGGTGGGCTATTAGGAAGCTGCTCAAAGAACAACCAGTAAACAGGAGTCTGAATAAGCTCTGCGTTGGGACCAGCAGAGAGACACTATATAATAATATCCTTTCAAGTATTTTGTCCAAATCCTTGGATATCCGATATCCTCTTAATAGGAAGCAAAACTACTCCTAAGTCAAAGGCTGCTCTGGACATTTCTGAATCAAGCTAAAATCTAATAATTAGTAATTAAACTATATGACTGAACAAAGCACAACACACACATAATGGCATGCTGCAGTCCGTGGAGCTGCAAAGAGTCAGACACAACTGAGCGACTGAAGAACGACAAAAAGTCCCCCCTCCAGGAAGTTTACACATGTCTCTTACTTTCATCCATCAGAGGGTAGACAGAAGAAGCAAGAACCACAGTCCCACAGTCACTAAAACAAAAGCACATTAGAGACAGCTAATCAGCATGAAAAATGCAGAAAGTTATATTCCAGATGAAAGAACAAGATAAATCCTCAGAAAAACAACTAAGTGAAGTGGACACAGGAAACCCTTCAGAAAAAGACTTAGAATAATGATAGTGAAGATGAATCAGGATTCAGATAAAGAATGGAGGCAAAGATTGAGCAGATGCAAGAAATGTTTACTAAACACCTAGAAGAAATAAAAAACAAACAGAGATGAATAACACACTAGAAGGAATCCATAGCAGAATAACTGAGGCAGAAGAAAGGATAAATCACCTGGAGGGCAGAATGGTGGAAATCACTGCCACAGAACAGAATTTAGAAAAAAGAATGAAAAGAAATGAAGACTGCCAAAGAGACCTCTGAGATAACATTAAACAAATAAATATTTGCATTATAGGGTTTCTAGAAGGAGAAGAAAGAGAGAAAAGGCCTGAGAAAATACTTGAAGAGATGATAGCTGAAACATTTTCTAACATGGGAAAGGAAATAATCAACCAAGTCAAGGAAGCATGGAGAGTCCCAGGCAAGATAAACCCAAGGAGGAACACACCAAGACACACAGTAGTCAAACTGACAAAAATTAAATGCAGAGGTAAAATATTAAAAGCATCCAGAGAAAAATGACAATTAACCTACAAGGGAACTCCTATCAGGATACCAACTGATTTTGCAACAGAAAATCTAAAAGCTAGAAAAGAATGGCATACTATGTTCAAAGTGATGATAAAGAAGCTACAACCAAGAATACTCTACCCAGCAAGACTCTTCTTCAAATTTGATGGAGAAATCAAAAGATTTCCAGACAAGCAAAAGTTAAGACAATTCAGCACCACCAAACCAGCCTTACCATAAATACTAAAAGCATTTCTCTAGGCAGGAAACAAGAGAAGGGAATAAATGATTTGGCTACATTAAATAAACTCAGAATCACTAAGAAAACAGTAATAGCATCATTCATGTAGATAATTAACTTAAATGTAAATAGATTAAATGCACCAACCAAAAGATATAGACTGGCTGAGCAGATGAAAACATGTGAATGTATGTACTTTCACTTACCACATCACTCTGCCTGACCCCTGAAACTGTATGTAATAATTTTATATTGTTAGGTTAATTATGTTCCCATTATGGCTTGTAATTATCTTTTATTTTTTGTCTAACTATTGTGAAAACTGATAAACATCTTTTATTATTGTGATTATGTAGCTATTAGTCAATACCATTGTATCATAATTGTTCAACAGAAAAATAATAGAATTCTATATCACCAAAACTACCATTTAATAGAAAAACCTGTAATCACTTTTTAAAATCCACATGCATATCAGAATTATCTTGGAATTTTTTTGAAAAATACAAATGGCCAGATATTTTTTTTTTTCCAGAGTTCCAGATATGTTTCTAATGAGCAGCCAAGTCTAAAAAAATTGGACTATATGAAGAACTTTTATCTAGTTTGTTTCACTTTTTCTATTTCACACTCAGTTGCTTTTGAATTTCTCCATCTCTTTTTTCTGATGTATTTTCTCAAGTCTTCATCAAGTGTAATAGAAAAGCTTTTGTAAATATGTATATATAATATGTATAAACATATATATTTTAGAAAACTTATGAATTTTTGCCTAACTACAAAATTTATGACATTTTGGTTCCATTTGTCTGACAGTATGTATAGAATGCTAGATTTCTAANGTCTTCATCAAGTGTAATAGAAAAGCTTTTGTAAATATGTATATATAATATGTATAAACATATATATTTTAGAAAACTTATGAATTTTTGCCTAACTACAAAATTTATGACATTTTGGTTCCATTTGTCTGACAGTATGTATAGAATGCTAGATTTCTAATTTTTAAAAAATAGATATGCAACAAGCAACAAAGATTAATGTATAGCACAGGGAACTATGGTCAATATCTTGTAATCTATAATGGAAAATAATTTTAAAAATAATTTCTGTGTATATAGATAACTGAATCACATACAAAAAAGAATTCTACCTTTTGAAATTTAGCAATGTTTATCTTTTTGCCATTTTTTAAAAAATGTGCTGTTGACATCTAATAACAATGTATGAGATACAAAATTTTAAATATATTTCTGTAGGATATGAGTAATATAAATTAATATAAATATATCTTATATAAATTATTAATGACATCATTCAAATCTTATTTTTTCTTCAGTTGATAAAATATTCTCAGAGAAATAATATGTCTCACTATGATTATATATTTTCTTTTCTTCTATATTTCTTCTGATTTTTGTTTTAGGTATCTAATGGTTTATAAGTGTCTAATAGTTTATGATGTCTATCTTCTTTGTGAATTGTACTTTTTATTAAAAATATTCATCTTTATTTCATTTAAAAGAAAGAAAGAATTTAAAAAAGTGAGAATTGAAGATAGCCTCAGGAAACTCTAAGACAATGCTAAATGCACTAATGTTTGAGTCATAAGGCTCCTATAAGAAGAAGAGAAAAAGAAAGGGACTAAGAAAATATCCAAAGGGATTATAGCCAAAAATTTCCCTAACATGGGAAAGGAAATAGCCACCCAAGGCCAGGAGGCACAGAGAATCCCTTAAAGAATAAATCCTAGGAGAAACACACTGAAATACACGTTAATCAAACTAACAGAAATTAAATTCAAAGAAAAAATTTCACAAGCAACTGGAAAAAGAAAAAAAATAGTAATAATATGCAAGGTAATCCCCATAAGGCTATCACCTGATTTTTCAGCAGAAGCTGTGCAGGCCTGAATGGAGTGGCAGGCTATATTTAAAGCAATTAAAGGAAAAAACCTATAACCAAGTTTACTGTACCCAAGAAAGATCTCATTCAGAATCGACAGAGAGATCAAAAGCTTTACAGACAAGCAAAAGCTAAGAGAATTCAGCACCACCAAACCAGCTTTACAGCCAATACTAAAGGAACTTCTCTAGGCAGGAAACACAAGAAAAAGACCCACAAAATCAAACCCAAAAGAATTAAGAAAAAGGTAACAAAAACATACCTATCAATAATTACATTAAATATAAATGGATTAAATGCCCCCAACCAAAGACATAGACTGGCTGAATGTATACAAAAACAAGACCCTTGTATATCCTGCTTACATATACCACTTCAGATCTAGGGACACATACAGACTGAAAATGAGGAGATAGAAAAAGATATTCTATGCAAATAGCAATCAAAAGAAAGCTAGAATAGAAATGATCATATCAAATAAAATAGACTTCAAAATAAAGACTGTTAGAAACGTTAAGGAAGGTCACAACATAATGATCAGGAATCAATCCAAGAAGATATAACAATTATAAATATATTTGCACTCAATATAGGAGCACCTCAATACATATGGCAAATGTTAAGAACTATAAAAGGGGAATCGACAGTAACACAATAATAGTGGGAACTTTAATATCTCACTTTCATCAATGGACAGAAAATAACTAAGGAAACACAAGCTTTAAATGACACAATTGACCAGATAAGTTTAATTGATATTTATAGGACATTCCACCTGTAAGTCACAGAATACACTTTCTTCTCAAGTACACATGAAACATTCTCCAGGATAGTTCACATTTGGGGTAACAAATCAAACCTCAGAAAATTTAAGAAAGCTGAAATCATATCAAATATCTTTCCTAACCACAATGCTATGAAATTAGAATTTTTTAAAAAAATATATAAAAAACACAAACACATGGAGGCTAAACAGTGTGCTGCTAAACAACCAAGAAATCACTGAAGAAATTAAAGAGGAAATACAAAATACAAAATATATAGAGAAATAAATGACAACAAAAACACAGTGATTCAAAATCTATTATACAGAGCAAAAGCAGTTCTAAGAGGAAAAATTACAGCAATTCAACCTCACTTTAAGAAACAAGGAAAATCTTAAATAAACAATCTAACTTTACATTTAAAGCAGTTAGAGAAAGAAAATCAAATAAAATCCAGAGTCAATAGAAGCTAAGATATCATAAAGATGAGACCAGAAATAAAGAAAAATAATAGCAAAGATCAATAAAAGTTGAGAAGATACACAAAATTGATATACCTTTATCCACACTCCTAAAGAAAAAAGGGGAGATAACTCAAATTAATAAAATTAGAAATGAAAAAGGAGAAATTACAACTGACACCACAGAAATGTGAAGGTTCATAAGAGGCTACTACAAACAACTTCATGCCAATAAAATGGACAGTCTAGAAGAAATGAACAAATTCTTAGGAGGATACAATTTTTCCAAGACTGAACCAGGAAGAATTATAAAACAGAAACAGACAAATCACAACTCATGATATTGAAACTGTAATTAAAAATCTTCCAATAAACAGAAGTCCAGGACCAGATGGCTTCATAGGAGAATTCTATCAAACATTGAGAGAAAAGCTCGCATCTACCCTTCTCAAAATCTTCTAAAAGCTTGCAGAGGAACACTCCCAAACAAATTTTATGTGACCACTCTCACTCTGATATGAAAACCAGACAAAGATATCTCTCACACACACACACACACACACACACATACAAATTACAGATGAATATTACTGATGAAAATTGACTCAAAAATCCTCAACAAAACACTAGCAAACAGAAACCAACAACATTATGAGTACCGTACACCATCATCAAGTGGAATTTATCCCAGGAATGCAATTCTTCAATATACACAAAAGCAACTGAGGTGATACAGCATATTAACAAATTAAAGAATAAAAACCACATTATCATCTCAGTAGATGTAGAAAAAGCTTTTTACAAAATTCAACACCCATTTATAATAAAAATTATCCAGAAAGTGGGCATAGAGGGAATCTACCTCAACATAATAAAGGTCATATATGATTATTGCATTCTTATACATTAACAGTGAAAGAGCAGAAAGAGAAATTAAGGAAATAATCCCATTTACCATTGCAACAAAGGGAGTAAAATACCTAGGAATAAACCAACCTAGGAAGGCCAAAGACCTATACTCAAAAAATTATGAAACACTGATGAAAGAAATCAAGGATAACACAAATGGAGAAATATACCATGTTCTTGGATTGAAAGAATCAAGATTGTGAAAATGAATATGATATCCAAAGCAATCTACAGATTCAATGCAAATACAATCAAATTACCAATGGCATTCTTCATGGAACTGAAAAAAATTTTTTTTCACAATTTGCATGGAAACACCAAAGAAAGACCCTAAAATGCCAAAGTCCAAAGTAATACTGAGAAAGAAAAATGGAGCCAGAGGAATTAGGTTCCCTGACTTCAAACTATACCACAGAGATACAGTAATCAAGACAACATGGTACTGGCACCAAAATAAAAATATAGACCAGTGATACAGGGTAGAAAGCTTAGAGATTAACCCATGTACCTATGGGCACCCAAAAAGTTAAAGTAGCTCAGTCATGTCTGACTCTTAGTGACTGATGAACTGTAGCCCACCAGACTCTTCTTGTCATGGAATTTTCCAAGCCAGAATATTGGAGTGGGTAGCTGTTCCCTCTTCCAGGGGATCTTCCAACCCAGGATTTGAACCCAGGTCTCCTGCATTGCAGGCAGATTCTTTACCATCTGAGCCACTACCTAATCTATGACAAAGAAGGCCAAAATATACAATGGAGAAAAGACAGCCTTTTCATAAGTGGTACTGGGAAAGTTGGACAGCAACATGCAAAAGAATAAAATTAGAATACTACTTAACACCAAACACAAAAATAAACTCAAAATGGATTAAAGATGTAAATATAAGACCAGACACTATAAAACTCTTAGGGGAAAACATAGGAAAGACACTTTTTGACATAAACCACAGCAAGATCTTTCTAGACCCAGCTTCTAGAGAAATGAAAATAGTAACAAAAATAAACAAATGCTATCTAATTAAAAGCTTTTACACAGGAAAGGAAGCCATACACAAGACAAAAACACATCCCTTAGAATGGGATAAAACACTTGTAAACAGAACAATGGACAAAGGATTAATCTCCAAAAGATGCAAACAGCTCAAGAAGCTCACAATCAAAAACAAATATACAACTCAGTTAAAAAATGGTTTAGTTCAGTCACTCAGTCGTACCCGACTCTTTGCAATCCCATGAATCCCAGCACACCAGGCATCCCTGTCCATCACCATCTCCCAGAGTTTACTCAAACTCACATCCATTGAGTCGGTGATACCATCCAGCCATCTCATCTTCTGTCATCCCCTTTTCCTCCTGCCCCCAATCCCTCCAAGCATCAGAGTCTTCCAATGAGTCAACTCTTCACATGAGGTGGCCTAAGTACTGGAGTTTCAGGTTTAGCATAATTTGTTCCAAAGAACACCCAGGCTGCTCTCCTTTAGAATGGACTGGTTGGATCTCCTTGCAGTCCAAGGGACTCTCAAGAGTCTTCTCCAACACCACAGTTCAAAAGCATCAGTTCTTCGATGCTCAGCTCTCTTCACAGTCCAACTCTTGCATCCATACATGACCACTGGAAAAACCATAACCTTGACTAAATGGAACTTTGTTGGCAAAGTAATGTCTCTGCTTTTCAATATGCTTTTCTTCTATAGAAGACTTAAATAGACATCTCTCTGAAGAATACATACAGTTGGCCAAGAAGCACCTGAAAAGATGCTCAATATGCTAGTTAATAGAGAAATGAAAATTAAACACTACAGTGAGATATCACCTCACACTGGTAAGAAAGGCTATCATCAAAAAATCTTCAAACAATAAATGCTGAAAAGGGAGTAGAGAAATGGAAATCCTCTTGCAGGAAATATACACCGATACAATCAATGTGGAGAATAGTATGGAGGTTCCTTAAAAACTAAACGCAGAACTATCATATGACTTGGCAGTCCCACTATTGGCATATACCCTGAGAAAACCATAATTCAAAAGAGCATATGTTCTCCAGTGTTCATTGCAGCATTGTATACAACGGGCAGATTTGGAAACAACCTAAATGCCAAATGAAAAGTGAATGGATAAAGAAGATGTGGTAGATATATACAATGGGATATTACTCAACCATTAAAAGGAATGAAATAGAGTCATTTTTAGAGATGTGGTGGACCTAGAGAATGTCACACAGAGTGAAGTAAGTCAGAAAAAGAAAAGCAAATATTTTTTTATTAATGCATATATTTATCTATTGATAGTGGATATGTACTAAAATGATAAAGTATTTTAGGGAGAATGTGTGATAAAAGATGGCAATTTGTATCTACACAAAGGAATAAAGAATGCCAGAAATTCTAAATGAGAAGTTAAATACAAAACTTTTTTTCTTACTCTTAATATTTTTATATAATAACTGACAAATAATATTCTAAAGTTTATATCAAAATTATAAAATATATTAAGACTAACACAGGGTGCTTGACTGGTGATAGAAGCAATGTCTGATGCTGTAAAGAGCAATATTGTATAGGAACCTGGAATGTTAGGTTCATGAATCAAGGCAAATTGGAAGTGGTCAAACAGGAGATGGCAAAAATGAATGTCAACATTCTAAGAATCAGCAAACTAAGATGGACTGGAATGGGTGAATTTAACTCAGATGATCATTATATCTACTACTGTGGACAGGAATCCCTTAGAAGAAATGGAGTAGCCATCATAGTCAACAAGAGTCCAAAATGCAGTACTTGGATGCAATCTCAAAAACGACAGAATGATCTCTGTTTGTTTCCAAGGCAAGCCATTCAATATCATGGTAATCCAAGTTTATGCCCCAACCAGTAATGCTGAAGAAGCTGAGGTTGAACGTTTCTATGAAGACCTACTAGACCTTTTGGAATTAACACCCAAAATAGATGTCTTTTTCAATATAGGGGATTGGAATACAAAAGTAGGAAGTCAAGAAACACCTGATGTAACAGGCAAATTTGGCCTTGCAGTACAGACTGAAGCAGGGCAAAGGCTAATAGAGCTTTGCCAAGAGAACGCATTGGTCATACCAAACACCCTCTTCCAACAACACAAGAGAAGACTCTACACAAAGACATCACCAGATGGTCAACACCAAAATCAGATTGATGATATTCTTTGCAGCCAAAGATGGAAAGCTCTGTACAGTCAGCAAAACAAGACCAGGAGCTGAGTGTGGCTCTGATCATGAACACCTTATTGCCAAATTCATACTTAAATTGAAGAAAAGTGGGGAAAACCACCAGACCAATCAGGTATGACCTAAATCAAATCCCTTATGATTATACAGTGGAAGTAAGAAATAGATTTAAGGGACTAGATCTGATAGAGTGCCTGATGTACTATGGACAGAAGTTTGTGACCCTGTACAGGAGACAGGGATCAGACCATCCCTAAGAAAAAGAAATGCAAAAAAGCAAAATAGCTGTCTGAGGAATAGCTTACCTTACAAATAGCTGTGAAAAGAAGAGAAGCAAAAACCAAAGCGGAAAGGAAAGATATACCCATTTGAATGCAGAGTTCCAAAGAATAGCAAGAAGAGATAAGAAAGCCTTCCTCAGAGATCAGTGCAAAGAAATAGAGGAAAACAATAGAATAGGAAAGCTAGAGATCTCTTCAAGAAAATTAGAGATACTAAGGGAATATTTCACGCAAAGATGGGTTCAATAAAAGACAGAAATGGTATGAACCTAACAGAAGCAGAAGATATTAAGAAGAGGTGGCAAGAATACAAACAAGAACTATATAAAAAAGATCTTCATGACCCAGATAACCATGATGGTGCGATCACCCACCTAGAGCCAGACATCCTGGAATGTGAAGTCAAGTGGGCCTTAGAGAGTATCACTATTAACCAAGCTAGTGGAGGTGATGGATTTCCAGTTGAGCTACTTCAAATGCCGAAAGATGATGCTGTGAAAGTGCTGCACTCAATATGCCAATAAATTTGGAAAACTCAGCAGTGGTCACAGGACTGGAAAGGGTCAGTTTTCATTTCAATCCCAAAGAAAGGCAATGCCAAAGAATACTCAAACTACCACACATTTGCACTTATCTCACATGCTAGCAAAGTAATGCTCAAAATTCTCCAAGCCAGGCTTCAGCGATACACGAACCATGAATTTCTAGATGTTCAAGCTGGTTTTAGAAAAGACAGAGGAACCAGAGATCAAATTGCCAACATTTGCTGGATCTTCAAAAAAGCAAGAGTTCCAGAAAAACATCTATTTCTGCTTTACTGACTATGCCAAAGCCTTTGATTGTGTGGATTACAATAAACTGTGGAAAATTCTGAGAGAGATGGGAATACCAGACCACTTGACCTGCCTCTTCAGAAACCTGTATGCAGGTCAGGAAACAACAGTTAGAACTGGACATGGAACTACAGGCTGGTTCCAGAAAGGAAAAGGTGGCTGCATATTGTCATCCTGTTTATTTAATTTTTATGCAGAGTACATCATGAGAAATGCTGGGCTGCTTGAAGCACAAGCTGGAATCCAGATTGCCGGGAGAAATATCAGTGATCTCAGATATGCAGACACCATCACCCTTATGTCAGAAAGTGAAGAAGAACTAAAGAACCTTATGTTGAAAGTGAAAGAGGAGAGTGAAAAAGTTGGCTGAAAGCTCAATATTCAGAAAACAAAGAACATGGCATCAGGTCCCATTGCTTCATGGCAAATAGATGGGGAAACAGTGGCTAACTTTATTTTTGGGGGCTCCAAAACCACTGCAGATGGTGACTGCAGCCATGAAATTAAAAGACGCTTACTCCTTGGAAGGAAAGTTATGACCAACCTAGACAGTACATTAAAAAGCAGAGATATTACTTTGTCAACAAAGGTCCATCTAGTCAAGGTTATGGTTTTTCTAGCAGTCATGTATGGATGTGAGAGTTGGACTATAAAGAAACCTGAGTGCTGAAGAATTGATGCTTTTGAACCATGGTATTGGAGAAAACTCTTAAGAGTCCCTTGGACTGCAAGGAGATCCAACCAGTCCATCCTAAAGGTAATCAGTCTAGGGTGTTCATTGGAAAGATTGATGTTGAAGCTGAAACTCCAATATTATGGCCACCTGATGTGAAGAACTGAATCATTTGAAAAGATCCTGATGTTGCAAAAGATTAAAGGCAGTAGAAGAAGGGGATGACAGAGGATGAGAAAGTTAAATGGCATCACCGACTCAATGGACATAAGTTTGAGTAAACTCCAGTAGTTGGTGATGGACAGGGAGGCTTGGCCTGCTGTGGTTCACAGGGTCGCAGAGTTGGACACGACTGAGTGACTGAACTGAACTGAACTGAACTGAACACAGGGTACTAGGGAGAATGGAAATATATTTTTAATAGGAACATACAGTCTATATAAAATGCCATAATGTTATTTGGAGTTTGACTGCAACAAGTTAAAGATAGATATTAAAAACATTGTTAAAAGCAACAATAAAAATATATAGATTAAAAAATTGAAGACAAATATAGAATCAGAAACAAATGCTCAATCCAAAATTTGGCAACAAAAGGGACAGTATCAGAGAGTATGACACTATGACCAAAGAAAAAGCAAATGGCATACTGAAATTCAGTATCAATAATTTCATTGGTTGTGAATATTATAAACAATTCAAAGTCAAAGATTGTCATTGCATTGCAGGCAGATTCTTTACCAACTGAGCTATCAGGGAAACCCAAGATTGTCATAGTGGTTAAAAAGCAAACCCAAACTATATGCTGAATAAAAGAACCAAGTTTAATGTGAAAGCACATATTGGTTAAAATAAAGAGAATGGGGAAAAATACAACATGACAAAAATTGAAAAAGGAGCCTAACAGATCTTTTATTTTAAGTAAAATAGCCCTTACAGCAAAAACTAAGAAATAAAGGCATTTTACAAAAACCCAGAAATAGCAAGAAATACCAAAGAGGTTCCAAAGTCATAAGACAATACTATTAATTGTTATATGCCAATGAATTGGACAACCTAGAACAAGTGAACACATTTCTGGGAAGATACCACATGCCATGACTAAATCAGGAAGAAACAGACATTCCAAACAGACTGATCACTACAGGTAAAATGGAATTGCAATAATAGTAAGAAAACCAAAACAAAAAATTTTAGAAAACAAAAGCCCAGGACCTTATGATATCATGGGAGAATAATGAAATGGAATTTTTGAATTCCATCAAATACAGTCCTGTTGTTTTTTAGTTGCTAAGCCATGTCTGACTCTTTTGAGACCACATGGATTATAACAGGCAACAATTTCCCAGGCAACAATACTAGAGTACGTTGTTATTTCTTTCTCCAGGGGATCTTTCAAACCCAGGGATTGGACCCATGTCTCCTGCAGTGGCAGGTAGATTCTTTACCTTTGAGCAACCAGGGAAACCCCACTGAATACATCAAGAATAGTTAATACCCATCCTTCTTAAACTATTTCAAAGAACTGAAGTAAACAGAAAGCTTCCAAATTCATTCTACAGGGTCCTCCTGATACCAAAAGCAGACAAAGACAGTACAAAGAAAGAAAAGTAGAAGCCAATAACTTTGATGAATGCAAGTGCAAAAATTCTCAACAAGATATAGCAAACCAAATCTAAAAATACATAATAAGAATCATATAACATGACCAAATGGGATTTATTCCAGGGATGCAAGTATGTTTTAACATTTGCAAATAAATAAATATGATAAACCACATTAATAAAAGAGTAAAAAATCATGTGATCATCTGAATAGATGCAGAAAAACCATCTGACAAATTTAAACATCCATTCACGATAAAATTTCATCACAGCTGGTATATAGGGAACATATTTCAACATAATAAAGGTTATTATGAAAAACCCACAGCTCACATCATACTCTGCAGTGAAAAGCTAAAAGCCTTTCCTTTAAAATCAGGAATAAGACAAGGATGCCCACTCTTGCCATTTCTATTTAACATAATATTAGAAGACCTGGCCACAGAAATCAAATAAGAAAAAAATAAAATAAAATAGTATCCATATTTAAAGAGAAGAAATAAAACTGTCACTCTTTGCAGACAGCATGTTACTACATATAGAAAACCATAACATTTCCACCAGAAAACTATTAGAGTAAATGAATTCAGTAAAATTTATGGATACAAGAATACTATACAGAAATGTGCTGTTTTTCTATACAATAATGAACCATTATAGAAAACAAACAACAAAAATCACTTAAAATTGCATCCAAAGAAATAAAATACCTAGAAATAAATCTAATAAATTATGTGAAAGATTTGTAAGTTAAAAACTATAAAACTGAAGACAATAGAAAGAGATGGAAAGATATCTCATGCTCTTGGAGTAGAATAATTAATATTGTTAAAATGTCCATACTAAAGGAATCACAAATTTAATGCAGTCCCAATCACAACACCCAAACCATCATCTACAGAACTAAAATAAGTAACCCTAAAATTTATACAGAACCACAAAAGTTTCCAAATAGACAAAGCAAACTTCAGGAAAAAATAATAAAGCTGTAGGTATCACACTTCCTGACTTTAGACCATACGAAAAAGCTACATTACTCAAAGTGGTATGGTACTGGCAGAAAAACAAACATATCAACCAATGGAACAGAATATACAGCCCAGAAAGAAAAAAAAAAAAAAAGATCTCATACATCTATGGTCAATTAATTTACAACAAAGGAGGCAACAATATGCAATTGAGAAAAGACAGTCTCTTCAAGAAGTAGTGCTGAGGAAACTGAACAGCTATATTTTAAACAATGAGATGGCAATATTACGTTATACAAAAATGAACTCAAAATGGATTATAGACCTAAATGTATGATGTAAAACCNAGACAGTCTCTTCAAGAAGTAGTGCTGAGGAAACTGAACAGCTATATTTTAAACAATGAGATGGCAATATTACGTTATACAAAAATGAACTCAAAATGGATTATAGACCTAAATGTATGATGTAAAACCATAAAAGAAAACAGAGACAGAACACCCCAATACGAATTTTGGTAACATTTTTATTTATTAATGTGATTGATCGCCTAAGGCAAAGGAAACCAAAGCAAAAATAACCGGGACCTAGTTAAACTTAAAAGCTTTTCCATAGCAAAGGAAACTGTCAATAAAACAAAAAGACAACCTTGTGACTAGAGAAAATATCTGAAACTAAAATGACTGATAACAGGTTAAGATTCAAAATATATAAACAGCTGTACAACTCAATATCAAAATCAAAAAACAACCCAATTTTTTTAAATGGAGAAAATTTGAATAAACATTCCCCCCCCCCCAAAAAAGCATTACAGATAGCTAACAAGCACAGGGAAAGATGCTCAATATTGCTTATTTTTAGGGAGATGAAAATAAAATCTACAATGAGATGTCACTCACACCTGTCATAATGGCTATCACTAAGAAGTCTACAAATAAAAATGTTGGAAAGGATATGGAGAAAAGAGACCCCCTGTATACTGTTGGTGGGATTGTAAATTGGAATACTCACTATGGCAATCAGTAAAGAGGTTCCTAAAAAAATTAAAAACAAAGAATAACCATGTACAAAGGAAATTAAAACCACTAATTCAAAAAGATACATGCTCCCAATTTTCATAGCAGCACTATTTACAATAGCTATAATGTGCCAGCAACCTATGTCCATTCACAGATAGACATGTTATATATACATATACACATATATATACACATATACACATACACACATATATAAATTGTAATATTACTCAATCCTAAACAGAATAAAATTCTATCATTTACAACAGCATGGATGGTCCTAAAGAATATTATGCTTAGTGAAATAAGGCAGAAAAAGACTAATATTAAAACTATGTGCTATCAATTTTATATGGAATTTAAAAAATAAAAACTAATGTGAGTAACAAAGCAGAAACACACTGAAATATGAAAAACAAAATAGTGGTTACCAGTGATTATAGCATAGGAAAATGTAGTCATTATTTTTAATAACTTTAAATAGAATACAATCTATAAAAATATTGAACCACTATGTTGTATGACTCAAATGAATGTATTATTGTAAAGTAACCATACTTAAATAATAAAAAAGGCATTTCAAAGTGATAAAGTGATTATCTCATCAAGAGGATATAATATTCCTTATAATGCATCAACTTGACCTAATTGACACTTATGGAATATGTGACTCAACAATAGCTGAATCATATTCTTTAAAAACATGCCTATATATTGGAAAAAGAAACTTTGTTTTAATGATTTTTAACAGTTAGATAAAATGGAAATGTTCTTTGAAATACATAAAATACCATTCTTTCCTCAAGAAAAACATAAGTAACCCAAATCCTCTTAAAGAAATTTAATTTATTTTTATTTTTTTAATTTTACAAAGAAACACCAGAACTACCTGAATTCACTTATGAATTTTAGAAAAACATTTAGGGAAGAAATAATACACATTTTAGACAACATTTTTAGAAACCACAGAGGAAATACTAACCTACACTATGAAGTCCACACTTCCTTGGCAACA